>APFE030846620.1:0-18157 GCA_000404065.3 Pinus taeda
TTTATATTTTTATTAATTTACCATACCTCTTTTATAAATATGGTATTTGGCCCATAGGATTCACTTAAATAAAACCTATTCTTGAAAATTAGGGCGAATGGAAGGTTGTAACTCCTAATTTCAAGGGCTAAATTTGCCTTTTTTTACCCTCCCTTAAAATAAGGTGGGCTATTTGAGGTGATTTGTAAAAATGAACTGTGATACAAAATATTCTCCCACTAAAAATTTAAAACCCCTTCATCGCCTAAGGGCGAACATTTGCCCCGAAAAATTTTGATGCCCAAATTCCTCTGCAAGAAGCCACAAGCAAACTCGACCTCCTCTTCACTGCGTCCTCCAGTAATACACATCACCTAGAGATGGATGCAATCGCTGGGAATCACACTGAGATCATCCTCTTGAAGAAATGAAAGAAAACCTTGCTAGGATGGCACTCGAAGTCGCCTGAGGAAAGGGTGAGCTCTTCGCTTGAAGAACTCGTGTTGAACAACAAGTGACTCAGAAAAGCAGCTGGAGTGACCAAAGAAAAACCGATATTACTAAAAAAGATGAATGAATGAGACAAGGAGAGCTGCTTTCCTTATATAGATTTTGTGGAGCACTTTTCCCTCCTATTTTTCCTCCAACATGGGCCCTCACTTAACCACCATCATGCAAAACTTAACCACTTCCATGCAAATCAAACTAGGGTGTGGGTAACTTAACTATGACACAAATAACTTTTCTTAAGTCTAATCTCCTAATAAAATTGAATGGGGTCCACTAGCTCCAAAATTGGCCCCATAATACAAAAATTAATCTTGTTCCAAAATGATTTAGGAATGTACATGACAGTCCTCCCCTCTCAAATGTTTCTTGTCCCCAAGAAACTTCAGTGCTAGATGCTCAAGTATCTGCTCGACCCCCCAAGTAGCATCCTCTTCTGGCAAGCTCCTCCAATATACCAAAAATTGTTTGACATCAAGCAACGCTTGAACAAGTTCCCTCTTTAACTGTGGATCCCCACTGTCGCTGCAAACTTCACTAAGGTTCCAAATATGCCATTGGATTGTCCTTGATCGTTGTACTATCCTATAGTGAAGGAGTCCCTCGATACTCAGATCCCAAGCCAACCTGATCAACGTGAAGCACCTCTTGCTCCACTCACTATCCTACTAGATAGGGGTGTTAGGACACCATTGCCTACAGCCAAAATGTAAAGCATCTTGACGATTTGAAACTCCATCCAAATCCTCATGAAGCTCCCCTACTGAATAGTCCACCCCATGCACTCTGATTGTGGGCACCTAAAAATATAAATCAATCTCCATGCGAATGAAGCCTCTCATGCATGAGCTCCTCTTGTAATATTCTTGCTAGCCATCTTGCCATGTTGATGAAATCTCCCATGCCGATGAAATCTCCCATGCCATCAATGAATGATGGAAACCAAATGGAAGATATGGATTACCCTCCCCTGTAGAAACCTTCTCACCTCTACGGGTAGTTGAACTGCTTAGTCCTGTTATGCTAGAATCCCTTGCCCATCGCAGAAGGAACCTATCATGCTGACATCATGACACTTTGGTAATGAATGACTTCCTAGCATTCTTATACCAGAGCCTCTCCCATAACTCTTGGTCAGAATCTATGCAATGATGGAGGCTAGGCCAATCTTGCTAAAGGAACTCAACGGTGTCGACGCCTATCACTCCATGGCTAGCCCCAATCCTGAGCAAAAATCTGCCTTGTCCTATGGTGAGGGGTTTAGTGATCCCCCATGTGTCTGCCTATGAATGAATCAATCTGCCTATCATCCTGAGCATGCTCATTGAGGAGTGGAGTATCCCACCAATCCATTGGATCCTTAGATCCCATAACTATATTGTAGGTCCATGACCCCCACTCCTCTCTTCCTACCACTGTGATATGCTTCTATTTATTGGGACCCCTTTGTGCCTCATCTCTAGCTCATGTAGGTATCTAATTGGTAGGCACCGAGCATCAAGAACTTGTGCCGTGAATATCTAGATTCTTTGTGGCTCCCAAATCACACAATGTGATTTGTTATCACAACTCCTTATGATGTGCCTAGGTACTGACGAAAGCCTAGGCATCATCCTCCCAACAAGGACTACTGTCCTATGCACCTCATGGTCACCTAATGCCTCGAGCTATCGAGCTGAAAAAACACCATGTAACTCCCTATTGGTTACCTTCCCAAGTGTGAGCCTAGGGATGGAATATATGCTACCTCGACAATCAACCATGCCATTCTAAAGCCTGTATTCATCAACTCATGCACCTACTAAGTGCCTCAACTGGAGAGTCTCATCTCAACTCATGACATGAGGTGTCTCATCCAACTACATAGGAGGAGCCTCCCAAGCCCTGTTTCCTAAATGGAGAGTATCAAGGGGAAACAAACACACACTCTACAACTGTAAACAACACCAAAGGAGGATGCGTATGATCAAGAGTCCCCCAGAATGCTCAAGAGTAGTCCTACGGACAAACCCCTTTCTGTCTTAGATCTGTTGATAACCCCCTTGAAGCCCTATCTCCACTAAACATGGTGTCCCCGGATGCTCAACGATGTCCTCATCAATCCTAGGTGGGTTGCATCCAATGGTACACGTAGTGCCCCTATTCATAAATCTCCTAGGAGGCAATGCTCCAAGCACCCGTTACACCACATCATCTGCCACTACATACCCCCCAGTATCACCGCACTCCTCAACATGCCACTATAAGCTGCAACTTATCCTGGTACACCATTGGGTACTCCCGGCTATAGCTATACCATCTTGTACCATCTTGTGTCCCACCTGTGTCACTGCGCTCGTCACTCCCTGCATGTACTCAACACAATCTGAGGTACTCCCACTCCACAACACTGTCCAGCATACTACGACACACCCCCATACATCTCCATGCCTATCCACAGACCATTGCTCCACCCTAGATGCTCCTACCCATCCTTGGATATGATGGCCTAAAGTTGTTTCCATATGCGTTGGCCTGCACCTGACTTGTATCATCACCTCCACTGTCGAATCACCATGCTCTCCGATGAGGGGATCTCCCCTCCAAATCCTCCTTGAGGGACCCAAGAAGTGAATCTCCTTAGGTACCAGTAGTGATGCCACCACTGCTCTGCCCCTCCATGTCCTTTGCTCCCCACACCAATGTGAAGAATCCCCAACTCCATACAAGGCACTATCTAGTGACCTGCCAATGCCTTCTCCTCCAAAAAACTCATGCCATATTATGTTGGACATCTTGTGGTCCCATGCGCAACCATCATACCAAAATGACCTAGGGATTCTGTCCATAAACTAGTTGGCCATTGGTGCTGACTTAGACTACCCTAGAGAATGTGTGCGCTCAACTACAAGGAAAACTACACCACGGTCATAGTCAACCGACATATCTGGGGAATGATAGGTAGTCCCACCTAGATCCAAATTCCAGTATGGGTTTACGGTATCCCTAATTCATGAAATCTCCTGCTGAGCTTCACATCGGTCCACTACCATCTCCATAATCCACTCCACTAGGTGCCAACTCAGAATCTCTCACCATCCAACCCCAAGAGAGGGATTGAATGTACGAAATCCCATGCATAGGACAAGCCCTCCATCCTGTGAATGTTGTACCTTGTTTCACTCATGTCGCCTCATCTCATCAGCCTGGTCAACACATAAAATATGTTGAGGTGGCTCTACCCATCCCTCTTTAAGGTGCAAAGGTAAACTACTGACGCTACAAGCCCCATCTATGTGTATCAGAATGTGTTATTTATAGCAAAGGTTTCATAACTGTCTTTCTAGAAAACTACATGAAGAGAGGACACGTGAAGAACAATGTCCACGGATTTAGTAGCATGGTCGCCGAGATTAGGAAATCTTATTAAAAACGGCTGTTGGATCCACATCGTGGTCAGCCTACAGGTGTCAGCGTGCCTCCAAAGATCTAGAAATAGTCACAAAAATCTTTACGTGCCTGAAACTTAGTCTTGTTGCTGTAGGACTTCTCCTGTTTGACCACCGCTTGACCACTGTTGATTACGGCCTTCTTTGACGAATCCAACTGGACCAATGGCACCTGACCCATGTCCAGGCCATTTCCAACTTGCCCATGTGGCTCGATTTGCCTGATGACACTTGCAATGTAGACTTTAACAAAAATAGCTACGGAAAGTGACAAGATTCCGCAGTTCAAAAGCAAAAATCTAGTTCAAACAGCAACACAAAGACATAGTCAAGAAACCACTTTAAATGCTCTTTTATAACTAATATGCAATGATATTGACAGCTTAGGAGGTTCAGGTAAATGGAAAGAAGCTAGAAAAATGTGTAGGAAAGATGCAAGTTTGGGGCTCAAGAGGAGGTGGACTTGTGATCAAGGTTATCACCAGCCCAATCTAAATCTATGAACCCAATGAGATCTAAAGAGTAGTTTTCTACATAATGAATACCATAGGTGATTTTCCCCTAGACATATCAAAGGATGTGATTTGAATCTTTCCAATGTAACTCATGTTGCTCCTGGATGTATCTGGAAACTACTTTAGCATATGAGAGACCAAGATGGGAGTGAGTGAGCTAAAGAAGACTCCACACAAGCTTATGGTACAATGTGCAATCAACTAATGGTGTGTATGTTCGATCCTCAAGCTTTATCCTTGACAAGAAAGGTGTGGTTGTTGGCTTGTAGTCACTCATGTGAATCATGCCAAAAGATCACTAGCATACTTTGGTTAAGAAATGGCAATCCTAGAACCATTTTGATTGATCTGGTCCAAGGAAAAAATTGACTAGGCCCATTCCTATCATAGAAAACCACTTCTGCAATGTAGTTTTATTCTCAACAATGAAAAAAATGAACTACATGTTATCAAAATATTGTCCACATAGAGTACTATGATCAACACAGAGACAATTTTCTTTAGAAAATAAACATTGGAATCATATTTGCAACATACAAAATTTTAGACAACAAATAGGAATCCATGTTTGCATACCAAGCTCCAGGTGCTTGTATGAGAGATGAATTTTACATGTATCAGTGTGACTCCATCATGCATATTTACGCCTCAAGATCATCATGAAGAAAGGAATTCTTCACATCCAAATGATACACCTCCCATTGTCTAGCTTTTGCAATGGAAAGAGCTAGCCGAATAAAATCAAATTTTTCCACTAGAGTAAAAGTCTCATCATAGTCAAAACCATGTACCTTCTAAAAACCTTTGGCCACTAAACATGCTTTATATCGACTAACTTGGTCATCTGCTTCTTTCTTGGTTGGATACACCCACTTGCATCCCACAAGTCACGATTGGAAGGTAGTGGAACTAGGTCCAAAGTCTCATTCTCAATGAGAGAGTTGTATTCGTCATCCATAGTTGCTTCCAATGTAGTATGCCAAACTACTTCTACATAACTCTGTGGATCATATGCATGCATGGGAATGCATGGCTCAATAATTGAGAGTACTTGTGAAGCGTCCTCTAATTAAGGTCTAGTGGCAAGATCATCTAAGAGATCACTCATGCTGGACCATTTTTGTGTTGAAAGTGGTTAAGAATATTGTGAATTATATGAGGAAGTATTATCTCGATGTTTGAATAATTAGTGGTCCAACATGTGTGACAAGTAAAGGCTCATCTATATCAGAAATATAATCTGAAGTAGCATCTGAATACTCATCAACTAGTGGTATTTCACTTGGCAACATAGGAGTGGTAGTTTAAAGGTTTGGTTAGAACATCTAATATCTATTATTAATTATAAGACAACCACATACATCACCTATGCTACACCTTCAAAGGTCAATATGGAAAAAGAACATGTCATTGGAATGTGTGGTCACTTTTAGTCATCAAATGATACTTAGACAGATAGTAAATATTGATTAAGTATGGCGCAAAAGGGATTATAAAAAGAAAAAGAAAAAATTACTCATAACACTATTATATTTCAAGTTCTATATGGAAACTCGATAAGGAGGCGTGACAACAATCAGTTAATCCAATGTACAAATATAAAGGCAAGACATCCAATATAAATACAAATACATATACTCTTATTTCCCTCGGCTTAGGAAGGGCCAAGGTTGAGACCCAAACGAGCTTTGATGCCAAGTTAAAATTCAATAATGCACACTAATTCTATATTCACATCAAATAATGTTACATATAAATACATGTAGTGTTGTCTCAAGATAGGTAGACTATCTTGGACACCCAATCACTTGATTGAGAGAAAATCTCACTCACACACCAATTTAGGAAACATCTAGATCTAAACAACTCCTAAGGAATAGAAACAAACTCCTTTATATAGTAAGAATCACAACTCAGAAAAGTAGGAATTATATTTTCCAAGTTGTATTTCGAACTTTGATAGTGATGCGAAAGTACCTTTGGTTCAGAATTTTCAAACTTCGTGCCCTAACACAGATGTGTTTTTCAAAAATTGTGTGCATGCCCTAACATAAGCGTGCATGTCCTAAACATAGATAATAAGTGTGTTGGTCACTAAATTTAAAAAATATATATATATATAAATAAAATAAATAAATAAAAATTACCCTTAGTTACTCCACTTCCTCTCAACATCAAGCTCCTCAGGACCTTTGTGTTCATGACCTCTCAAGACAAACTGCTCTCTTTGGAGTCTTATGGGATTGCTCTTTCTAGAGTTTTATGGGACTTTGATCTGATACTATGACAAATTGAAAAGAAAACGTGGAGCAGAGATTTTTCTTCTCAATATTCCAAAACAATGAAATAAGATTACATTGGAGACATCAGTGATAAATGACTAGAGTGAAACGGAACTAAACTCAAGTATCTGTGACACTTGGAGAAATAACTATAACACATACAAAGCGGTTGGAATTAAATTCTCCAACAAAATATATACATTATTTTGATATTTACATAAATTAACAAAAACATGTTGGAAGGTTACCCATCAAATAATTTAACCCAACCCTACAAATCTCATTGAGATTATAATGAACTTTTATATATATGTGTTCATCGATCTAATGATAACGTACTCAATATCTTGCCTGCTTGCCATGTTAAGAGAATGGAACAACAGTAGAGAGAAATGTTGATGCAAGAGCATCCAGCTAAAGGCACCATGACCGGATGTTGGTCTCAGCTAAGGAGGAGAGGTTCATCATCTTTTAGATTTCATTTATGTTTTCTAATCAAAAATAGTGTAGGGACTTGTTTTATTTCATTATCAGTGAAGGTATTTAGGGTTAGCACAGTTAGGTGGAGGTGGTTACAGCCACACTGTCGTTTTTTCTTTCTTTTATTTATTTTACAACTATTTACTTATTAAAAAAAACAACAAAAATAAATAATATATTATCTATGTATTCCACAGAACAAGAAAACTAAAACAACAAGATAGTTATCAATTGTGTAACTGAAGAAACAACTGCAAACAGTTTGCATAACTGTATTGTAACATTATAAAAGAAATGTACCACAGTGTGGAAAAGGTTCTACGTTCCAGTATAGAAAAGTAATACAAGAGAGACATTTTTCATTCCTGAATCCATCTGTCTAAATCCTTGTTTTATTATCTAATTTCTATCATATGTAACATAAAAGAAAACTGTATAATTTACCAGAAATACTTCTAGAATAAACAAAGACAAAGTTCCATTAACCAAGAGACAAGCCAAGATACAACTTCAAAATCGAAGACAGATAGAGGCACAATATCAACGCAAAGACTAAGCAGACAATTCTAGTCACATCGACAAACTATGGCAGTACCAGAGTGCGCTAGAGCCGAAGTCGTTCATTAAACAAATACAACCACAGAGAAGAGCATTTATAAAAGAGGTAACCCTGTACATCAAAAATTCTTTTCATTCATCTTTAAAAGTGTTATAGTATCAAACCCTGCATATAAAATATACAAATACAAGTTCTAAAGTCCAACGACCCTAAGGCTGAGCAAACCCTCCTCCGAGAGTAAAATAGAGAAATGAGAGTTAGGGTTATAAGCTTGAAATCATTACAGTCCATTGAAGAATCAACGAAATCAAAATACAACTGAGCCCGAAGGACAAATTTGCTATCAACAAGATGACGACACAACAGAGACCCAGGTTCTAGCCTTATGATCGACTACACTATGAGAGGAAATGATTAATGAAACCCTTAACTAAACAAGTTGCAACAAGGAATGACCCTACCGGTTCCATTTGGAGGAAGGGCCGAGTAGTAGTCCAACAAGAGGCCACAACAACCTACACAGAGACAATACAAAAGCATTAGCATTGTTGAACTGTAGACTAAGAAAAAAAGATTAGTGACATACAGTAAGGGAAAAGAATCTAAGGGAACGTACCAGTTCACCAGTCAGCGCAGGCTGAAGGAATCCACATTTGGGTCACATCCATTGAAAGAAACCCTGCTCACAAGGGGTAGTAACTGTTAGCACATAAGAAAAACTGTGGTTACAGCATTTAGTAGAGAACGAGTTAATACCTTGCCGGAGTTGAGTGAACACAGAAGAAAGGGTCCTTTTGAGCCGCAACTTGTGTTCACAATACGCAGAAAAGTCAAACAACAAACTAACCATATAGGTAGCCGAAGAAACCATTGATAAAGTTCAGCAAAATGCATGAGGAACGAAGGAGAGACAGTGAGCACCGGACCACCGAGAGAGAAGAGAAACCCTCACAATAAAGCCAACAATCAAATGACATAGCCGAGCTAATGAGAATGTGAATACAATCACTAAGCATAGTTACCCACTTACCAACAGAGAAGCCCATAGTTGGCGTGAACAGAGCATTGGCTTGAAACAGTTACAGTCACCCATAGAACCGGCGAGTAGAGCTCTCAACCCCTAAACAACGCAAACAAGAAATGACCGAATGATAAAGAACCAAAGGTTTTGGTAACATCAATGAGCGGGAAAACAATAACCAAGGCAGGTACAGCCAACAGACCATCATTAAATTCCGACATAAGTGCCAACAAAGAAAAATCCAGAATAACCATTTGTTTAAAGCCTATTCATATGTATTGACCCCAGATTACTTGCTAATCACATATTTGTTGATTGAAGCGTTGGTGTATTATATTTAATAGTACTAAAATATAAGTTACGGGTTGGTCCCATCATAGTGGTATCAGAGCAGGATTAAGAGTTTTCCTGAGATATGGAGTTAGGAAGACGAGGTCATGGAAGAGGTGCCCGGAGAGTAGCAGAGGAAGGATTGCGGGAGGAAATCAGGATTCTTACTACCTGTTTGGAGGCAGTTGAAGCAGGAAGGAGAAGGGATCTAGAGGTAGGAGATGATAGCGAAGAAGAAGCCATGGTGGAAACAAATGGATCGGATGAAGAAGGACCAAAAATGAGATTGTTGAGGTCAGTCCTATTGGCTAGTAGCAAGCCTAAACTAGAAATTCCAAATTATGGCAGCAGCTTGTCCACAAAAGTTCTGTTGGACTAGAACAGTGAATTGGACAAATATTTTGAGTGTGAAGAGGTCAGTGAAGATTGGAGAATTAAGTTCACTGCAACAAAGCTGAAGGGACACATAGTCCTGTGGTGGGACAGTGTCCAAGTAGAGAGAAGAAGGATGAACAAGTTGCCAATAAAGAAATGGCCAAGGATGATGGCCAAGTTGAAGGGCAGATTTCTGCCCAAGGATTACCAGATTGCACTGCATCGGCAAGTGCAGAATTTGAGGAAAAAAGGGATGACAGTGAGAGAATATAAAGAAGAATTCTACCAGGTAAATTTAAGAGTTGGTTACACGAAGGACACCCCGGAGAAAACAACAAGGTATGTAAATGGTTTGAGATTGGAAAGATTAGATGAAATCAACATTATTTTGACGAAAAATATAGAAGAAGCATACTAGAGCGCCATGAAGGCAGAGGAGAAGATCCCCAGAAAACAAAATTCTAGGAGAGGATGGGGAACTAGCAGAGGATGAGGACAGTCTTATGGTAGAGGACGAACTATCGACAATAGTGAAGAAGGCAGCAGTTCCAAAACTTTTGGGACAGTAGAAAAATGAGACAGCACTAGAGGTGGTAGGCCATATAAGCAAGGAAGAGGGAATGGCCGAGATAGAGGAGCTAACTATTAGTGCTACAAGTGCCACAAGTGGGGGCACAAATATTTTGAATATCCTGAAGCGGAACAAGCTGGTCAAAGAGAAGCGTTTGTTGCACAGCCAAAGGAAGTAGAGGCACCACCTCAGGAGGTAGAGAATGTGTTGGAAACAAGGGACCTTAGTGCTGAATAAAGTATTGCTAAAACCAGCCAAAGAAACAGCTGAACAAACTCAAAGGAAAGAATTATTCCGGACAGTTTGTAAGTCGCACGGAAAATGCTGCAAGCTGATTATCAATAGTGGGAGCACGGATAATCTGGTTTCCACGGAGATGGTAAAGAAGTTGGGTTTGAAGTGGCTGAAGCACCCCACTCCTTACAAGGTATCGTGGTAGTAGAAAGGCCATCATCTATTGGTTGACAAACAGTGTGAAGTTGATTTCCATATTAGCAGGTATAAGGATAAGGTTATTTGTGATATTATGTCGATGGATGTATGTCATATACTACTGGGAAGGCCATGGCAGTATGACCAGAAGGTAGTGCATGACAGGAAGACAAACTATTACAAGTTTTTCAAAGATGGGATCAAGCACACACTTGTGCCCATCAAGGAGGAGGAGACAGCAGAAACAAGTGGGACGAGAGTGTTACTAATGGGTGGAAAACAATTTTTGAAGCAGATTGAAGATAGTGAAGTGAACTATGTTGTTGTGAGAAGAGAAAAAACGATGTTGTTACACACAGAGGTGTCAGTTTTGCCTATGGAAATTCAGAAAATGTTGCAGGAATTCAACAATATTGTAGTGGGTGACTTATCAAATAAATTGCCTCCCAAGAGAAGTATAAGTCATCATATTGACTTTATACCTGGAGCCAGTCTACCGAATAAGGCAGCGTATCGGATGAGCCCAAAAGACAATGAGGAAATCAGAAAAAAAGTCCAGGAATTGCTAGATAAAGGGCCGATAAGGGCGAGTTTGATCCCCTGTGCAGTTCCAACAGTTCTCGCTCCCAAGAAAGGAGGAGAATGGCGAATGTGGACAGATTCAAGGGCTATCAACAAGATTACCATCAGGTACAGATTTCCATTACCATGGATGGACGACATGATGGACTGCCTGAGCGGGGCAGCATACTTCTTGAAGATTGATTTGAAGAGTGGTTACCATCAGATTCGAATCAAGGAAGGGGGTGAGTGGAAGACAACCTTCAAGACCAATGAAGGGCTGTATGAGTGGCTAGTAATGCTATTCGGACTGAGTAATGCACCCAGTACCTTTATGCGATTGATGAATGAAATGCTGAAAGAATTCATTAGAAATTTTGTAATAGTGTATCTTGGTGACATATTAATTTTCAGCAAGACGAGGGAGGAACGCTTTCGACATGTTCAAAGTGTGCCGAAAAAATTGCAGTAGAATAAGCTGCTGATAAATCTGAAAAAAAAATGCACTTTTTTGCAAAAAGAATTGGTTTATCTGGGTTTTGTGATTGCGGAAAATGAGTTGAAGATGGACCCAGAGAAGATTGCAGAAACTGTCAATTGGCCATCCCCAAAAAGTCTATTTGAGGTACGTAGTTTTCATGGGCTTGCAAGTTTTTATCGTAAATCCATAAGGAATTTTAGTGAAATCTGCACACCTATGTTGGACATTATAAAGAAGGCAAGTCAGCCTTTTCATTGGACCGAGGCAGCAGAGAGGAGTTTTCAACTACTGAAGAAGAAGATCACAGAGAGACCGATCCTGAGATTGCCAGATTTTAAAAAGATTTTTCAGGTTCGCTGTGATGCAAGCGGTGCGACCATTGGAGCTGTACTTAGCCAAAAAGACAAACTTGTTGCGTTTTCCAGTGAAAAGTTGAATGAGAGCAGGCAGAAGTATTCATCCTACGACAAAGAATTCTATGTTGTCGTCTAAGCACTGAAGCATTGGAGACACTATCTATTGGGAAATGAGTTTGTTTTATTCTCTGATAATTCTTCACTGCAATATGTAATGCAACAGCATAAGCTGAATCACAAGCATGCTAAGTGGGTTGAATATTTGCAGAGTTTCACCTTTGTGTTGAAACACATTAGTGGGCAGGTCAACAAGGTGGGCAGATGCATTGAGCAGAAGAGCCTTGCTCTTCCAGGATAGTACGATACAAGTGCTAGCCTTTGAGCATTTGAAAGACTCGTATCAGACTGACGTGTGTTTCAAAGAGGCTTATGAAGCCTGTCAGAATCCTTCACTAAGAAACAATAGTCCATGGTTGGACTATAATTTGCAAGAGAAGTTATTGTTTCGAGGGGGACAGTTACGCATTCCCGATTGTTCAATGAAAGAGAATATCATTTGGGAGAAGCATAGTGGAGGTCTAGCTAGGGATTTTGGCATAGACAAAACGTTAGAACAGCTCAGCTGTTTTTATTATTGGCCAAGAATGCAAAGGGATGTGTAGAGATTTGTGACTAGATGTAAAGTGTGTCAATTGGCGAAAGGACACAGTCGGAATACCGGACTCTACACACCATTTCCCATTCTGAGTAGATCGTGGGACTCAGTCAGCTTGGAATTCATCTTGAATCTACCAAGGACGCAACGAGGTTATGATTCGGTGATGCTAGTAGTAGACCGGTTTTCAAAGATGGCAATTTCATCCCTTGCAAAAAAACCAGCGATGCCACTCACGTGGCCCACTTGTTCTTCACAAAGAGCGTCAGGCTACACGGTCTACCTAAGTCCATTATTTCTGACAGGGATTTGAAGTTTTCAAGGAACTTTTGGCACACCTTATGGAAGAAGATGGACGCGCAGTTAAGTTTCAGCTCTCCTTATCACCCACATACCAATGGGAAAACATAGGTGGTAAATAGAAGCTTGGGGAACCTACTACGAAGCTTGATCGGGGAAAATTCATGAATGTGGGATTGAGTACTTGCCTAGGTGGAGTTCGCTTACAACGACTTGCCCAATCACAACACAGGTTACATTCCTTTTCAGATCTTATATGGCATGCATCCTTGCGTAGTTCATGAGTTACGAGATCTAGGACAGCAGGAAAGACATAGTGTTGATGGGGAAGATTTCGCCAAAGCAATGAGTGATCTACACGAACATGTAAAAATGAAGTTGCAGGACAAGAGTCAAAAGTATAAGCAACGGGCAGATTTGAAATGGTGAGAGGTACAGTTTGATGTGGGGGATGAAGTCCTCACGCATTTGTGTAAGGAGCGTTTTCCTAGAGGTGCATACAAGAAAATGAAGTACAAAAAGATAGGCCCCTGCAAAATGCTCTAGAAATTTTCAGCCAATGCTTATGAATTACAGTTGCCATCAGGAATAGGCATCTCGCCTATCTTCAATGTGGCAGACCTGTTTCCATATATTGACAGTCCAGAAGAAGACAGTACAACACGACCTACATGGGACACACAGGAAGGAAGTGAAACTTGGATGAGACAAATGCCTTATGCTCAACCCGTTGAGATTGAGAGGCTCCTCGACACTCAGGTGGCTAAAAGAACTCAGCAGAAAGAATATCTGCGATATTTGGTCAAGTGGAAGAACCATCCCATTGAGGACAGATCATGACTTAACGCCAGACCGATACAGCAGGCAGGTTATTCAGTCGAGAATCTCATGGACGGGAGTCATGAATCTTTCTTACCCAGGGAGCCTGATGCAGAAGCATCTAGCTAAGGGCACCATGACTGGGTGTTGGTCTCAACTAAGGAGGAGAGGTTCATCATCTTTGCTAATTAAAAACAGTGTAGGGACTTGTTTTATTTTGTTATCAGTTAATAGGTATTTAGGGTCAGCACAATTAGGTGGAGGTGGTTACAACCACACTGTTGTTTTGTCTTTCTTTTATTTATTTTACAGTTATTTACTTAAAAAAAAACAACACAAAGAAATATATTATCTATGTATTCCATAGAATGAGAAAACTAAAACAGCAAGATAGTTATCAACTGTGTAACTGAAGAAACAACTGCAAACAATTTGCATAATTGTATTGTAACATTATAATAAAAAAATGTACCACGATGTGGAAAAGGTTCGACATTCCAGTATAGAAGAGTAATGCAAGAGAGACATTTTTCATTCCTGAATCCATATGTCTAAATCCTTGTTTTATTATCTAATTTCTATCATCTGTAACGTAAAAGACAAATATATAATTTACTAGAAATCCTTCTAGAATAAACAAAGACAAATTTCCATTAACCAAGAGACAAGCAGAGATACAACTTCAAAATCGAAGACAGACAGAGGCACAATATCAGCGCGAAGACTGAGCAGACAGTTCCAGTGACATCGACAAACTACAATAATACGAGAGTGCGCTAGAGTCGAAGCCGTTTACTAAACAAATACAACCATAGAGAAGAGCATTCATAAAAGAGGTAACCCTGTACATCAAAAATTCTTTTCATTCATCTTTAAAAGTGTTACAGTATCAAACCCTACATATAAACTATACAAATACAAGTTCTAAAGTCCAGCAACCCTAAGGCCGAGCAAACCCTCCTCCGGGAGTAAAATAGAGAAATGAGGGTTAGGGTTATAAACCTGAAATCATTATTGTCCACTGAAGAATCAACGAAATCAAAATACAACTAAGCCTGAAGGCCAAATTTGTTATAACCAGACGACGACACAATAGAGACCCGGGTTCTAGCCTTATGATCGACTACACTACAGGAGGAAACGATTAAGGAAACCCTTAACTAAACAATTTGCAATAGGGAACGACCCTACCAGTTCCATTTGGAGGAATGGCCGAGTAGTAGTCCAACAAGAGGCCACGACAACCTGCACAAAGACAATACAAAAGCATTAGCATCGTTGAACTGTAGACTAAACAAAAAAATTTAGTGACAGACAGTAAGGGAAAAGAAGCCGAGGGAACTTACTAGTTCATCAGTCAGCGCAAGACAAAGGAACCCACATTTGGGCCACAACCATTGAAAGAAACCCCACTCACAAGAGGGAGTAACTATTAGCACACAAGAAAAACTGTGGTTACAACATTTAGCAGAGAACGAGTTAATACCTTGCCGGAGTTGAGCAAACGCAGAGGAAAGGGTCCTTTTGAGGCCGCAACCAGTGTTCACAATACGCAGACAAGTCAAACAACAAACTAACCATACAGGCAGCTGAAGAAACCATTGATAAAGTTTAGCTGAATGTGTGAGGAACAAAGGAGAGACAGTGAGCACCGAACCACCGAGAGAGAAGAGAAACCCTCACAACAAAGCCAACAATCAAATGACAGAGCCGAGCTAACGAGAATGTGAATACAATCACTAAGCATAGTTACCCACTTACCAACAGAGAAGCCCATAGTCGGCGTGAACAGAGCATCAACTTGAAACAATTACAGTCACCCACAGAATCGGCGAGCGGAGCTCTCAACCCCCAAACAAAGCAAATAAGAAATGACCAAATGACAAATAACCAAGGGTTTTGGTAACATCAACAAGCGAGAAAACAGTAACCAAGGCAGGTATAGCGAAAAAACCATCATTAAATTCCGACATAAATGCCAACAAACAAAAATCCAAAATAATCATTTGTTTAAAGTCTAATCATATGTATTGACCTAGATTACTAGCTAATCACATATTTTATAATTAATAGTACTAAAATATAAGTTACAGCTGGTCCCATCAAACGCGGTTCCAAAATCTTTGGGAAAAAGACGATTCCAAAAGGGACCATACATAGAAACGGTCCTGCAATTTGAATGGACGCTTTCCCCCAATTTGAATGCCGTGTTCTCAAAAGGGTAGCCAGTTTTCAATTCGTTTATTTTACTGGATTAACAGTATAATATATATTGCAATCCTCAAGCCGATTTCATGTGGAACCTGCTTAATTTTTAAGGGTGCGGTATGAATGAAATACAGTGTGCCTTGTTCGCCAAGCTGTGAGAATGTTGAATGTTTGCAGCTAGTAAAATAATGCAAAAAAACGAAATATAAAAATACTTAAAACATATGATAAACAGTCTCTAATTAAACAAACGTGCGTCGTGTATTGAAGACATGTGCCGCAATTAATTTGACACTCGAAAAGTTCAAGTCCATTTCTTGTTCAAATCACATGATTCCGTGTTAATTTTTTATTTCTAATTAATAACTCAACATGTGCTCACTATTCCTTTTCCACCTATGTTCGCAATTGTATAACGTTGCCACGTTATAAAGACAAAGATAAGATTCCAAACAGCTCTTACCTCAAACAATATAAAATAAAATAACCCAAAGTTGTATCCCAAAGTATTGAGAAGGCAAAACTTCAAATCCAACTTGTCCCAATAATAAAAAGAAACACATGGGTACCACACATTCACAACTCTTTGGGCTGTTGGGCTTTACCTATCACCAAGGACTTTTAGTTCGTGGTCAATATCCCTTGGGATTTGCCCTTATTTTTAATTTATCAAGATATTACGCCTATTCATTGATGTATATAAAGCCGAACACAGGTTACAAGTTGAAGCCTCTGAAATTCGGGTTGCTCCTGCTTATAAACGCAAATTCAACTCGAGCGGCACTGGGATTGGGTTTTCTGATCTAGAAAGTCCCAAGTCTGCCCATACTGACAGTGAAAATTCGTGCAGAATATAGATTATTAAACAGCGGGAATTCACCCTTCGGCTTTACAAGCGCTCGACGACTCAGGGGATTTAGCTTAAACGGCAGAATTGTGAGAATGAAGCTTCATAACCGGATTGTTGGGGAATTTTTCTGATAAAATCCCAAAAACAAACAATATTCATGCACACAGATGAAATGCTCTATTTCCTCTACTCCAGGATCTTTTGTGCACAGGGAAGCCTTAAAAAAATTACTAAACAGAGTATTCCACCACCAT
The DNA here is from genome assembly GCA_000404065.3 of Pinus taeda. NCBI lineage: Eukaryota > Viridiplantae > Streptophyta > Pinopsida > Pinales > Pinaceae > Pinus > Pinus taeda. The sequence goes on from APFE030846620.1 coordinate 16,964, forward strand.
AAAATGATTTCTATTCATTAAAACAAAATTACTAATACATATTCATCCTCTTTCACTCAGAGGATTCACCAAAACATTTTAACAAAATTACTCTGTCTCCTTTGAAATTTTACACCACTGTGTGTAAATATTTCATTTACATTCACTGCTATATGAAAACAAAAATTACAGGGATTTACTGTTTTACCTTTTCACTGCTGTGTGAAACAATTCATGGTTTTACATACAAAACCTCCCCTGGTCTTCTTCTTTCACCTCTCGGCCTTTTCTCCTGCACAGTCCCATTTTGCACCAACTGTGCGTTTCACCATTTCTTCACACAAGTCAACGGAATAATAAACATGATGCATATCTTATGCACTGCTGTGCATACATCCTCTTTCACGTTGCCCCTGTTCTTTTTCTTCTGCACACTGCTGTGTGTTTCATTGCATTTCTTACATTACAAAAAAATTTATGCTGCTGCGTTTTCCCCTTGGTCTTCATTCGCTGCTCTCTTGTGCTACATACCATACTCCAGAACAACGAAAAATTACCTGGTCAACAGGCAACATAAAAAGGGCATATACATTTTTACATCCCATACTTTCGTGAAAAACAAAGATGAAATAAATTCTTCATCTACATCTACGAAAGCCATTTAATTTTCAGCATGGCGAAGGTACTTCATCAGTTAATTTACTGGTGAAAGACAAAGCTTGATGCAATTCCCATGTCCTGCAGAGTGTACCCTGTTTTGAACTTGATCCGACGGCGAGCAGACTTCCCTTGCGATCGGACGGATATCGGATGACCTTTTCTGACCGACATTTATCGTCCAATAAATGTCAGAGGGTGATGTCACCCCACCTCCACGTGTCTGCTCCAAATCTTATTGAAGTCGATCACCGGGATATTCCTTCACCGGAAAGTTGGTGCGATAAGTTTCAGGCGGCCGGAAAACTCTGTGCTCACTAAGTTGGCGTCCATCGCTGCCCACGTCCGCCTGTAACCTGCAACCTGCAGTTGGAATTATCATTCCAACACTCCCCTTTAATTTCAACTGCTGGGCATTCAATCTTACCCAAACACTTCCTCACGTAGAGGGATTCACCAACTGCTTATGATGCAGTTCCACAAACAACAAAATAGTCTTCCTCTTAATAGAGGGATTAACCTGAAACTGTGCTTAAGAGCACCTTCCTCATGATAGAG
>APFE030846621.1:0-17171 GCA_000404065.3 Pinus taeda
CCCCCCCCCCCCCCCCCCCCGTGTGGAGGGGTGTACAAAATTCCTGGGGTATACATTCGGCTGAAACAAAGACCTCTGAACAATCATGCTCAACACATAACAACCTTCCCATTGGTGTGGTACGCATAAGGAAATATTTGCTGACTAGAAGGAATACAAGTGAATGATGAAGCTGAGGTTTGGATACACTAATACCTAGATGACTGAGAAATATAATGTAAAGGATGATCCATGTGAACACTTGGAGTGGTGGACTAAAGCATGAAATGAATAGCTCCAACAAGAATGGGTGCACATCTTCTATCACACCTTAGATACTATTCCCATGAATTGGTACTTAGAAATAGAGCTACACCATGGGATGGTCAAATCGGACATCTTGAGGGAAAGTTTCCTATAAACTTTGAGCTTTGAGGATGGGTTTGAGTGCATTGATGAAGCACTCTAGAAGATTAAGGCCGCTACCTTTCAAACACCTGAAGAAACGGTATATTGGGTTCAACCAGATAGGAGTACATAGTTGTGCCATGCACTAGACGGCTACAATGTGACTGTTGAAGAAGAAGAAGAAGATGATCCAAGAAAAATTAACATTCCAGAGACTCAAGGATAGTGAGAGGTTGAAGGAACTAAAGCATAGAACCCTGATATATCAGAACCTTTGAATATTAGGCAAGTAAATATTGGGTCTGAGGCGCAACCTAGGTTTGCAAAGATAGGTGATTACTGGGATGAAGATACAGTTGATAAAGTTGCAGAGCTACTCTGCAAATACTAGGATTTGTTTCCTACCAAGTTCTTAGCCCTGAAAGAAATAGTAGGGGATCTGGGAATTATGATGATCACTTTAAATCTTGATGTGAAGCCTTTAAAATAGAGACCCTGCAGACTAAATCCAAATTATAAGGAAAAATTGCACAAAGAGTTAGACAAAATGCTGGAAGCTGGAATTATTGAGCTAGTAGAAGAATCTGATTGGGTGAGCCCTATGGTGGTTCAAGAAAAGAAACGACGCGGTGAAATAAGAATATGTGTAGATCTAAGAAATCTTAATGATGCATGTGTTCATGACCCATTTCCAATTGGATTCTCAGGATACTATCAAATTAAGATCCCATTGGAGGATCACAACAAGACAACCTTCATGACAGATTGGGGTTGCTTTCAGTATATAGTCATTAGGGGACTTTTGAGGTCTAAAACAGGCCTCCTAAGAAAAATGTACAACCAAAATAAACTTTATAAGAACCAATAGGATTCAAGATGATGATGTCAACCATGGGGGGTGATTCACCATTTTTGGAGTAAAAAAGTAAAAATATTAAAAATAATAAAATAATAAAACTACTTTTTCAACTCGTATTTTTAACTTATCTCCCTAAGGTTTTACTCAAATTTCAAGCGGGATTACTCGTTGGATGAAAAATTTAATTCATCATCCAAGGAGTACCCATGTTCCATACTTTCGATGGATCCCGCTACATGAAAAATAAGAAATACATGAAAGAATGTGATTGCAATCACGTTTTTCATGTATTTCTCATTTTTTGTCTAGTAGGGTCCATTGAAAGTATGCAACATGGGTACTCCTTGGATGAGGAATCAAATTTTACATCCAATGAGTGTTTCCACTTGAAATGTGAGTAAACCCATAGGGAGATAAGTTGAAAATACAAGTTGAAAAAATAGTTTCTTCTTTCTTCCCTCTAAAATTTGATGATATAGTCAATATTATTTTATTATTTCCATTATTATTTTATAATTTCTTTAGGAGGCACATTTTAGACCTCAAAATTCCCCTAATGAATGCCATTCAGGTTGAAGAATGTGCTCTGAATCTTCTCCAGGGTTCACGGCATTTAAGGAGTTTATTCATAGATTCTTGGAGGTATATTTTGATGATTAGACTATGTTCGGATTGGTGAAGCGTCATGTTGCAAGTCTGCGCCTCATGTTGGATACATGTCACAAATACCAAATCATGCTTAACTTGAAGAAATGTATATTCTATGTGCCTTTTGGAATTTTTCTACGCCATGTAGTATGTAAGCAAGGATTGATGGTGGACCCTGCAAAGATCGCAGTGATTGTGAATTTAGAAGCTCCCAAGAATTTTAAGCAGTTGCATGCAACGCTGGGCCACACAGGCTACTATAGGAATTTTATCAAGTATTATGCCCAGATAACTACACCGATGGAGAAAATATTAAAGAAGGATGTGATTTTCTGTTGGGATGAGGAGTGTCAACAGAGTTTTGATGTGTTAAAGGACAAGATGGTGACTGCGCCCATCTTAGTATTTCTGGATTGGAGGAAACAATTCCATGTGCATGTATATGCCTCATGTATTGTGCTCGGTGTGATATTGACCCATCCTAGCGAAGGAGATATTGATCATCAAATAGCCTTTTCAAGTAGGAAACTGTCAAAAGCCGAAAATAATTATTCCACTACAGAGCACGAAGGGCTAGCGATGGTCTACGCGCTGCAAAAGTTTCAACATTATTTGTTGGGCACACATTTCAAAATGTACACAGATCAATCCACTCTCAAGTACTTGGTCAAAAAACCTGTGTTGGGGAGGAAGATCTATAGGTTGTGTTTGATGTTCCAAGAGTATGACTTTGAAGAAATAGTGAAGCCTGGACGGTTGAACGCTGGATTAGATCATCTATCCAAGATTGAGATAGGTGAAGAGCTAACTAATTTAGACGAAGGATTACCGAATGCGTAACTATTTGGTATACGAGTAGAAGATGATCATTTTGCAGATATAATTTAGTTTCTAACAACTGGAACAACTCCGGAAGGGTATTCTACTCTGCAGAAAAAGGAATTAGTGGTCCGTGTAGCTGATTTTTTTGTTATAGCGTGACATTAGTATAAGATGGGAACAGATGAAATATTGCGCCAATATGTTCCAAAGTTTGAGCACGTTAGTATCCTCGTTGAAGCAAACAGAGTGGAAGGAGGACACTATACAGGTCAAGCCACCATGCAAAATATTTTATGCACGGGGTTATGGTGGCTGACAATGCATAAAGATTATAAGGAATTTTGTAAATCATATGATGCTTGTCAAAGGACAAGAAAGCCTTTGTGTAGAGATGAATTTCCCCTAAACCCTCAAGCTTCGTTACAAGTATTTGACAAATGGGAAATTGACTTTATAGGTCAAATACAACCACCAGGGAAGAAAATAGGTGTTTGGTACATTATTACTGCGATGGAGTATTTAATAAGATGGTTAGAAGCACAAATAGTGACAGACTGTACTGCTGCTATAGCCGCAAAGTTCCTGTTTGAGTATATGTTTCGGGTGAAAGCAACCTAGGGCTTTGGGTTAGAACCCCAATAGAGCAGAAGCAAACTACAACAAGAAAAACTCAAAAAGCTTAGGCAAAATTCTTATATTATCAAACTACGTAAGAGTGACTGTACCTAGATTTCCTTCGTTCGAGTAGGTCCCATAGGGTTCAGACCCTCTACAACTCCTGATGTTCTTCAAACCTGAAAATAATTCAATTCCAACATACATAGCAGTATAGAAGTAAAGAATATTCACGAAATTGACTTTATATAATATAAACAAATGATTGGTCATACATCAAAACGAAATTCATATATGAATTAAAACACAATTTGATGCATAGACATAGTTAATTTCAGAAACAAGACATCATTTCTTTTATTGTAGTAAGCTATAAATAACATAGAGAGAATTCACGTGAGTCTTTCTTTGGCTCCAAGCGGAACTGTCCTCTGGATTCATCCTATCCCAACCTTCAACAATCTTCTTCCATCACCAACACCATGATATCTCAAGAAAAAGGAAGGATATCTATAATCAAGGAAACAAGGGTTTCCTAAAGCTTGGGGAAGTGCATGAGGCACAGGGACTCATCAGACTCAGTCAAGTATAATATCAGTATAATAACTCTATATGTTCTCCTCTCCTTAATGCCTTCCCATAGAGCTCTATATATACCTCTCCCAATTAGTTTTTTAGTTGGGAAACAGTTGGCCCACAGGCAATAGGAGGTAATAAATAGGTAAAACCTATGAACTCCACCCAACATTAAGGAGATTTAAATTTTTAAGTGTTTTAAGACATATATGTGGGTTGGGTATTGACTGACCTACATGTACACGCTTTTAGCTCAGGGAAAAGTAATGTACAGGGAATAAAAAAATGTTTTTTATATATTTGGACCAAGTCTAGAAGGAGGGTTTGCCCTAGGCCATAAACAAAGCATCATATATACCTAGAGTGGTAAATGGTGCTTTAACAGTATGCATTGACAAGGTTTTGATGTCCGAAGATACTGATGAGTGATAGGGGTACACACTTCTTCAATGAAACTATTGTCATGATGCTCAAAGAATTTCAGGTGTATCATCAAAAAAGTACACCCTATCACCCTCGGGAAAACGAAATAGTTGAAGCATTTAATAAGATCCTGGAGAATGCATTGACAAATGTCTGCAATACATAGAGGAACGATTGGGATATGCACATATTAGCAGTCCTATGGGCATATAGGACGACATGTAAGACGTTTACTAGACAAACCCCATTGAAGTCAGTCTATGGGATAATAGGAGTCATGCTTATGGAGTATATTGTGCCAAGTCTGCGAATTGCAACATTAACTGATCTAGCAGACCGCGAAACTATGGAGGATCACCTCATGTAGTTGTTAGAGTTAGAAGAAGATAGGATTTTAGCAGGATTTCACCAACAGGTGCAAAAGGAGTGCGAAAAGGCATGGCATGATTGACATGTTAAGTTGCGCATCTTCAAGGTGAACGATATGGTCTTACTTTATGATAGCAATTTCACGAAGTTCCAAATTCACTGGTTGGGGCCCTATGTAGTCAAGGAAATTACAGATGGTGGCGTGGTTCATCTCGTGAAGCTAAACAAGGAAATATTTCTGGGAAGAGTCAATGGAAGTAGACTAAAGTTATATCAACAGGATCCTACCCCTTCATAATTACTATATGATGTAAGGAGAGTCTTAGTACTCTAGGAAAATGTGAGGGAGTATGGGACTATAAACCACACTGTCCAAAGGCTGAGAAATAAAGTAAGGGGGATACGAGAGGAAAGACAGTAAGGGGGCTATGTGACGGACGCAAGGGGTAAAATAGAAGAAGCTACAACAGAAGAAGTTGCAATGGACGAGTTGTGCCATGGGGGTTGGTGCCACGAAGCCAATTCCAAAAGTAGCCGTTGAAGACACTGTTCATTATTAGATAGCGAAAATCCCATTAGAAGGAGCGGGTAGGTGAAATTTATGGTGAAAATCTTTAGATATCTGCCACCAAAGATACATTTATGATCAGAAAATGGAGGGAACAGTCGAATTTGAATTCGAAATCGCCTATAAATTTGGCATGTTGGTTTGTTGTAGAACACTTTTCCTTCTAAAAATCACACATGAGCCCTCTTATTTCCACTCTATGAATCGAAAGATTTGGGACGATTTGGTTTCAAGCCTGAAATTTGCTAGACTGCCTGAGTGGAACCAGAAGATTATCCTTGAACAGATGTCCACCAAACTTGTAAGTTCTGAAGTCGTTTTCTCTCAAGCAGAAGCACCAAAAGTTGCGTCAATGGATGCCACAGCATTTGTGCCTACAACGCTGAGGTCACCTAGGTCAAAGCCATTTGCTGCTAAGGAAAAGCAAAAGAAGCCCCAAGTTGTACCGGTGAGCTAGTTAGTGAGGAATATTCTGACATAGGTTAGGCAAAAAGGAAAAATGGATAAGTCCAAGCAACTCCATGAACCCTTAGATTTGGAAGAAGAAGAACTCTGCAAAGAAGTTGAAGAGCTAGATGTTGATGAGGGAGAGCCTCTCACTAGGCTCCCAGAGTATATCCCTCCGTGAAAAGGGAAAGTGAAGGTTCCAAAGGATCCTGATATCGCAAAATTCACAATCTCTACGTCACTATTTTTGGAAGAAGTGGTATTTGAAGGCACGTTCTTAGCGTGTATCCCTATTTTAAAAATAAAGGATTTGGATCTAACTGATCACAAGAAATTTCTGCATTTGGCCACCAATAAATACATGACCAAGATTTACTATGAAGAGACAAGGGTCACAAAGCTGGAACCAATGGAATGCATAAAAGGGGTCAAGCAGGCTGGATTGCTACATATGTTGTGTGTTCCAAATTTTAACAGGTCGGTTATCAATACTATATGTGTGTGCCAATTGCTTGTGCTAGTGCACGATGGATGTTTGTGGTTAAATGAACCCATCCCCTTAACAGACATGTTGATCCACAAAATTATGAAATTTCCCTATAAAGGGGTAGATCCAACCAAGGAGTTTGGAGGAAAAAGCAAAGAGAAGGAGCTTGCAGATAAAATGAAAAATGAGTTTGGACTAGTCAATAAGTCACGCTGATACTCTAACCACTCTATTATAGACCAAGCAGTGTAGTTCACCACTCAAATTTTGGCTAGGAAGGTCATGCGAAAATTTCGTGCGGATGAGGTTCCGGCACTAGTAATTTCATTGGCTACACAGTGTGCAAACGGGGTGCAATACAACTGGGCACAATACCTTTGCAAGGAGTTCTTATCAAATTGTAGTGAAGCGTAGGGTGATGGCAAGGCATTTCATTATGCCTAGATCCTATTGTTGATTGTACTTGTTGCATGGTGACTTCCAGAGGAAGTCAGTTCCCTCCATAGGATGAGGATTTACCGAAGGTAGCGAAGTTCGCTTCGCTATGGGTGATGAAGAACCCGAGGAGGGTCATGAAAGAAAAAGTCTTTTGGATACTGGTTGAGATGGACCTTCGCATGGTGATCAGTTAGTGGCCAAGGTTGTCTCCAATAGTGTTTGAGAAGTTGCAGGCCTACGCAAAATTTAAGGCCAATTTTCATAATGTATATATCCGCGCGAGGCAGGATCCTAAGAAGATATGGCACAAACTACCATACCTAGTTACGGAGGTTGATGTATAAGAGATTTTTGGGAAATGGCCAAGGGAGTGGTAAACAACCACAGATATTGGCACAAGTACCAGCAAAGGTGGCAATAGCTCCTCCATGCAAATGATAGTTGCACAAAAATCGAAGAAGCAGCACTAGCAACAACACAGGAATTGACTGATCATATGAAGAAAGAAATTGATTCTAAAGCAATTGTTTCTAAGGTAGCTGGTGAAAAAGAGTGCATTGAAAAAGAGACCACAATAGAATTCGAGGAGTTGGCTTCCCAACATACTGAAGAGCAGGAATGGTCCAAGCAGGAAGGAGGTGGGGGTGATGCGTAGAGCACTCCCTTCAGGGTGTCAAAACACCAAAAGGAGACAACTACCAAACCAAGGAAAAGGCACAAATCGGACAAGCAAGGATGCATTTACCCAATGGTCCTCATAGAGGGGGACCTTGATGAAATTGGGGATAAGATCAGAGATAAAACAATGGAACTATGGCAATAGTTTGATCAGCAGCTCCAACAATCACTCAGAACAATGCAGAAAGATTTGTATGAGCTGCAAATATAGACAGGTCCGATGCAAGAGTTCGTGGGCCAAGCGAGTGGGGTTCAAGTGAGCCTGCAGTAAGCAAGCGAGAGCTTAATGGAAACAGAATGGACTCTAGACATCAGATTCATTCCTTTTCCAAAAGGAACATTACATGTAGGGATAGAGGAAGATAATGCCCAACTCGGAAAGATCAAATACATGGGTGTGAATTTAGTTGTGCTGCCACTTCAGACACTCCATGTGCTTCATTAGGGGGTCTCAGATGAGCTTCAGATTAGAGAGAAGTGTGCACTATCAGTAATTAGCGAAGTAAAAATGAAAAATGAGTAGATCTTCACCAAAAAGGCTCAGGATCTTAAGGAAAAACAAGAGTTAGCAATATGAAGCTAGAGCCTTGAAGCAGCAATTACACAAGCGTGTAATTCAATATTAGAACTACACATTACAGAGGATATGATAGCTTCAACAAATATTTGGAAATTTGTTGTTGCAGTGCGATAGTCTAAGGATGAGGTAGGCCGAGTTACTTTTGAATTTTAGATGAAGATCTCAGAACTGCAATTGAAACTACAACCGACTACTCCACCGGAGGTCATGGAGTAGTGCGACGCAACCATCAGAGAGCACATATCTACTTTGGATAATGCAGTATCGGGATGCAATGGTCTTTTTGAAAATGCAATGGAGCTATGGACCACTTTGCAGGAGGACTCCAACCTGTAGAAACTAGGTATAGAGATCAAAGAGGCACAAAAAAAGTTGATGAGACTAGGGCAAATGTGTGCACTTTGGCGCCAGTGTAGCACTTCGTGCACTTACAATAAATGAAGCTGTTGCAGGCATAGGTTGAGGAGCTGTAGTGCAAAGAAGTAGTTTTGAAGGCTCATATTCAACCATGGATAAAGGAAGCGAGCCATATTACTCTCGCTATCCAAGAAAAGTTGAATACTTTCCAGCAAACACAAAGGACCATTCACCTTGTGATGGAGGAGCCAACTATAGAGAAGTTGGTCGAAGAAGTGCAACAGGTCACAGTACAGAGCATAGTGGACCTTGAAGTATCAAAGATGGATTTTAGTGACTTGAGGGCGAGTCACCATATTTTTGTATGGGGGGATGGGGTCCCTAGGGTTAATTTTGTCAATTAAGTCAATTTTTGTAATAGTTTTTGTTAAAGAATGTAAATTCATCACAAAATGTGGAATCGGAGTGAAAAACTAAGTAAGATTCAAAGGGGCATTAATCCCTTGTCTGGGTAGCTAATAGGATGGTTTTGAGACTCGCCTATGGTCTGCGGGCCATGGTATTGTAATGAAAAGGCTATATATAGTTGAGTCATAGCAATTCTAAGAAGGTAACTTGAAGTAAAGAATCATTGTAAGGGCCAGGTCCTAAGGCAAGAAAGGTTTGTTTCTTGTACTTAGGTGAAAGGGGAAGGTTTCTGCAGCTGAGTGTGCAAAGACCTTGGTAAGTCCGCAACTGAGTTTGTGGGCCCCTGCAGTTGAGTGCATAGGGTTAAAGAGTCTGTATATGAACGCTTATACTTAATAAAGACTATTTTGGGATGAAATTGATGCATCTGTGTTGTTATTTACTTTTATTTAAGTTTATGTATATTCTCTTTGTGATCTGTTTTATGTAAATTAATGCTTATTCACTGCATAGAACTAGAAGATCTATAATCGTTATGCATGATAAGCATAATTAACCACCTTCATGGAGATATAAAAGTCATTTAGATAAATTTGTAGTTGTTGTCTATCAAAAGGGTTAGATCTGCATGAAGGCAGATCTAAGCCACAAGGGTATCAGGAAACCATCACACAAGCCTCTGGATGCAGAAACCTGGTTTTCGCATCCCCCAATACTACTTCGGGTGAGACTACAACCTATGCTACGTAGGTTGTTGCTGAAAGGGCTAGTAGTTAGTGTTTTCTTGGTTGGTGTGAATAAATTCGAACTTGGGTCAGTCCCCCTCAAGCCAACACTCCATGAGATGGGGAAATTTTGCTGAAGTTGGTCCCTGGTGAGCCACTTGCCTTGGTTCAAGAGTTGGATAGATTTGAAAACCTGATCCAGTTAGATCTTCTGCTGGACATTTTTCTTGATCTTTGTGTCTATGATTCGATCAGTTGTGTCTTGTTTGATGCAATTTGGGTTTAACTCTGTTGGTGTGAGTTATTCTACAATTTCTGATGTGTCCAGTAATGGTGGAAATTATGGTTGAAGACGGTCCACATTGAAAATTGGGTGTAGGCCAAGGAATGGTGAAATTTTGAGCTCGAAATAATTTCCCCCTACATCCTTAGTGATGGTGTAAGGCCCGTATTGGATCAGGTGAAGCTTGTAGTGGGACCCAGTGAGGCATTCCTTCTGCAAATGTAACCAAAATTTTTCACCCACCTGGAATTTGTGTGGCACATGTTGTTTATCATGACGTTGCTTTTCCTCAGAATTGGCTCTATTCAATATTCCATGGAACTGTTAGTGGATGTGTTGAATGTGCTTAATGAAGCTTTTAGTCCTATCAGCTTCGAACTGGACATGAGTTGAATCTGCTTGAGTAGCTACCAATGGTATGGCCACATCAATGGGACATAGTAGCTGGACATAGGGGAGGCTTTCATCCTATGTGTGTGGATTCTTTGAGTTATACATATGCATAATGTGTACGACCATCATGTTGATGCCCTACGTTTGGCCATTAGTTTGGGGGTGGAAAGTTGTGGAATTAGTGAACTTGGTATCCAAAATCAACGAGAGACTTGACCAAAATGTACTTAGGAACCTGCTGTCCTGATCTATGATAACGGATTGTGGGATCCCAAAATGTACCCACACTCATTCAAAGAAGAGCTTATTAGTGGATTTTTCTATGATACTCTTCTTGTAGGCCGCCAGAATGGCCATCTTAGAAAATTTGTTGATGACCACGAAAACACAGTCGTTTCCATTCTTAGTAGAAGGCAGGCCCGAAAATTCATGGAGATGGATTCCCAAGGTTGACTAGGAGTAGGCAAAGGAGTATATAGGCCTTGCTTCTTGATGGTTGGAAATGATGCAGGAAGTGTAGGATATGATGTACTTCCCAACATCCTGTCGAAGGTTCGACTAATAAAACTACTTCTGCAGCACTACCACTATTTTCTCTACCCCGAAATGTCTAGCAACCTTATTGTTGTGCACCTCCCAAATCATATTGGCACGCTCGCTTTAAGGAACACAGAGGTGTCCTAGGTGGCATAACAGTGCATTCTAGAGGTGAAAATTTGGAACTTTCTTGCCTTCCAAGAGAGTCTAGTATGTGTTGCCAAATTCTAGATCACTCTTGTAAAGATGCAGCCATCCCACAATCTTGTTCCCGCAAGAGTCGAACATAGTGGTCAAACAATGACCGGTGGTTGAATGATGTAGTTTGCAACATTTAGTGTTTCCTTTCCTGTACTTAATGTTTAAATGGAATTGTTGTAGGTATGTGTACCATTTATGATGGAGATCATTATGTAACTTCCCTTGTGTCGATATGAACTACAAGAGTCGATGGTCTCTGTGGATGACCATTTCCTTCCCAAAAATGTAATGCTTCCATTTCCGGTAAGCCTGCACAATGGAATAAATGTCTTTGTCAAAGTTGGGATATTTTAGACTGTGTCTGAAAGTGTCTCATTGTGATATGCCACTGGATGCTCCTGTTGAGTAAGAACTGCACCAATAGCATAGTTTGAGGCATATATCTCGATCTCAATGGTTGTTGTTGGTCTCGTAATGTGAGCACTAGTGCAGAGCAGAGGCGTTGCTTCAACTCGTAAAATGCCTTCTATTGGGATTTGGACCAAAATAACTTTTCTTTCTCTCCTCCCTTGGTGACTTGACTCAAAGGCCAAGTTATATGAGAGAACCCAAACACGAACATGTGATAGAAGTTGGAAAGACCTAGAAAGTTGCAGAGCTATGTTACAGTGGTTGGGGTTGGACAATCCTAAATGACTTGTATCTTCACTGGGTCCACATGTACACACTGCTCATCAATGATGTACCCCAAGTATTGAACCTGGGTCACGCCAAAAGTTAATTCTCAAAATTGGCAAACAACTTGTGTTGCTGCAAGGTTTGGAAGACCTATCAAATATGGTGGAGGTGTTCTCCCCAACTCTAGTTGAAGGTCAAAATTTCATCTAAATACACCACCATGAATGAGTTGGTGAAGGGTCACAAAATTTCTTCCATCAGCCTCATGATGGTTGCGGTGGAATTCGTCAAACCAAAAGGCATGACCAGCGATTTGAAAAGGCCCTCCTTGGATTTGAAGTTACTCTTCCACACATCAGAGGGTTCGATTGGTACCTAGCGATAACCGGATTTCAATTCAATATTGCTGCAATATTTGCCCCCCTTTAGTTGGTCCAGAAGGTTATCAATCGTGGGATTGGATACCTATTTCATAAAGTGATCTTGTTCAGCACCCAATAGTCAATACAAAGTCTCCAAGTCCCATCCTTATTTTGTACCAACACAATCGAGCTCCCATAGGGTGAAAAACTTGGCCTGATGTGCCCTTTATGCAACAAATTTTGAATCTACCTTTGAATTTCATCATTCTCTAGAACAAAGAATTAATAGATCGGTCCATTGAGTGTTATGCACCCAGGGTTCTGTCGATGGGGTGATTGACCTGACATTGTAGAGGTACCCTTGTGGGTGAGGTGAAGATGTCCCTGTACTCCTCTACAACCTTGTCCATCTGCCGTTGTCATGCAGAGGAGCCTTGTCTGGAGGCCATGGCCACAATATTCTTCTTGCCCTGAGGGCGAACCATAAGGAAAACATACTTTCCGCTCTGGGAAATGATCTTACTACTTTTCTTCGCAGTGTTCAAAGAAACAGTAGTAGGCGGTGCTACCTCTAGTATTCTATACAACTTATTTCCCAAATTAATAATAACAATGTGAGGCCTAGACTCATACATAACATTCCACTTCCACAAGTATGGTTGACCTAATAAAACATCACAAACTTCAAAAGGAGCAACTTCACACAATAACTCATATGTGAAGGGCTTGATGTTGTAGGGAAGGTGACACTGTTTGCTGATATGAAGATCTCGCCCTTGGTGAAGCCACCCAATGGTGTATGACTGTGAGTAAGGTGTGGTCAGTAAGCCCAACCACTTCATGAACTCTACTAAAATGATGTTCTTTTGGCTCCCGTTATCAACAATGAACTACAACGAAGAATCCTTCACCCACATCTTTGAGTGGAATAGTTGCTTCCCCTCCTTTGGATCTTCGGGATCATCCTTCTAGATATTGGTGGTGGAAATTGTGGCACCAGGCTCCGCATCCTTAATTTTCTTCCCTTTTTCATTCCCCTTGTCAATTTCTAACTCAAAGTTGGAACGTGCATTTGCTTCAGAAGCCTTCAGCTTGGTCACCAGTGACTGCTTAGCTTGACACTCGTGTCGTGAGTGGGGCTCTTATGGAACTCACACCATTTCCCTGTGTCCTTCATTTTCTTCGTGGTGTTGCTCTTTTCTTTCATCTTTGGCGGGTTGTCCTGGGTTGCCCCACCTTTGCTTTGTCCTTTGTTCTGTAGTTTGGGGGCACATTTCCGTTGCTTCGAATTCACATATCCAAATTCCCACTTCTTCTGTTTAAATTTCTGCTCGATCTTAACAGCATATGGATAGGTAACACCAAGCGAGGATATTTCCAGGAGCTCCATCTCATCCTGGTTGTACTTATGTAGACAGTTGTGATACTTTAGTACCAAATGCCTCTTAGAATTATTGATACCCAAATTCATGCAAAGGGTATGGAAAAAATTTGTGAAATTTGGTACATCTTGGTCACTTCCCTGTCATAGCGTGGTCCATTTTATGTATTTATGTTCATAGCTCTTGACGAGGGTAATATTGTTCCTTTATTGCATCTTGGAAAGAATTCCAAGTGGGTGTAGCTGAAAGTAGTGAGGATTCCCTCTCGTCCTTTTGTTCACATTAGGTTTCCCACTAGCCCTTGACATGTGGGGCAGCTTTGAGGAGTGAAAAAGTAATATTTTCCGGCTTGGAAAATTAATTAAATGAAAAATATCCTTCTGATAGATTTAACAATCTATCTACGATGTTTGCATCTACCTTTCCTTCAAATATGGGAATGTCAAAGTTAACTTGTACCTTAAAAGGAGTGGTGCCTCCAGAGTGCTTTTTGGATGAAGACGTGTCACCTCTGGGTAGCTGCCAAAGGATCTGGGAAAATTTATCCATCATCAAGTTCCTTTGTCACTCAAGGGCTTCCTACATAAATATTTTGAAAGGATCTCCTGCCCCCTAGTCTTTCTTTTCTTCCACCATGGAAGGCCATCGGGGTTTGTGAGGTTGGTCTTGCAAAGGTTCAACGAGTTTGAGCCCTAACTCCTTATACCCTGACCTCGTTGGGGACATGAAAAGAAAAACAAAGAAAGAGTAGAACGCTCTAATACCACTAATTCAGACTTATGCAATAACACAAGAAAATATAGATATACACATAAACTTAGAGATGCAGCAAAAATAAAACTTCATTTCATTAATATCAAAGAACTAAAATATGCTTACATACAGAGATGGAAATAAACTAGCTCAAGCAATGGTAGCTTATTTATGAGAAGAGATGTGGTTGCTACATGCCTCTAAACTATGCTACAATGAGGCTCAAAGGCCTATTTATTATTGAGAAACAATGGAAAACCATAAACATCCAAAAACCTAACCCTAGGAGATGAAGCGCCAAAACTGTGGGCCCCGTTTGGGTAAATTGGTATATCAACTTCCCGAGGTCGTAACTTTGGCATATAATCTCTGTTTGGCCATTATAATACCTTGTTTTTAATATGTCGAAGAGGAGGCCGAAAAAAAACTAGTAAACTACTTTGGGACTTTTTGAGTCTCTCTATTTTCCCTAAAAACGTCTTTTAGTCCCTCAAAATGACTTCAAAAGTTTAGGACCCAAAAAACTACCAAAAATTGTAAGTTGTGCTACAATTAAGGAAACTGAAAAGAAACAACAGTGGGGGTCTAATTGGAGTGGCCACCAATATCCACCTACATCATTACCACATTAATTCCCAATGCCAACTACCCAGTCAGTGTCATCTATCCCCCTTGTGGACCACACAATTGTGGAAAACTTCCCTAACCCAAACTACCAGTGTTGCAAACGCCCCTACGTGGTGGTTTCAAATTTGGGGAAGGGGTCCCTAGGGTCAATCCCCACCATTGATATGGAATGGTGGTTTGGGTATAAATCCCAATCGTGCCCTACCCCTTATTAATCATTGATGACCCTAAGGGGTAGGGTCAATCTCAAGCATTGGATCTGGTGTTGCCATAAATCAACAACCATTCGTTATTCCAACTTGTACCTTTGGCCCTTATTTACCATAAATTTTCCAAAAATACTTAGAAATTTGGGGTTTTTCCTAAATTCCGCCATGAATTTCTATCAAACAATTTGTGTGCAACCACCACTCTGTCACACTTAACATACATATACTATCAATTTTTTTTTTTGTCAATAATTCAATATTCCATTTTGTGCATATCTGGTGACTGGCATGATCCCTATGAAAACAATTTATTGAGGCATTTCGTCAAACATTTTTTCTACAACACTCATACACCTTTTTCTTTATTTGGCCCATACAAGTCTATTGTTGCAATTGTGGCTTTGATACTTGTAATGTACCACTGACCACTAATGGCTTATTTCTACCTCTCATGAGGCCCAAAATGCATGGCAGAAACCTTGGTAACTTGTGACCTGAAAGTTTTTCCCTTCCCAGGGATGTATTTCCTCATAATTTAACTCAAAGAAATGCATTCTAAAATGCATGCTCATGTATTTAACATAATTTCCTAGTTTGGTTAACATGCAGTTGGATTTTGTTAACACATAATTAACATTTACAATGGAAATAAAGACATAAAAGAAGACTTGTCTTTAAAAATGGTGCAGCTGGTTGTATTCATGTGATGTTACACCCAACTATAAACCATGTTGTTCATTTCTTTCAACATTGGGTCACCCTTGAGCTGGAGCTTTGACTCCAAGGGGAATTTCACATCAGCTTGCCCAAAACATAGTACTTACTCAATACCAACAACTGCTGGCCAAGGTACCAAGCCCAATAGCCTCCAACCAACATTCTTGTGGCTTATAGCAGATCCAATGCCATCACAAGCCTTCCAAGTACCTTCTAGGCTTCATATAAGCAAGATACCAAGCCAAATAGCCTCCAACTAGTAATCGTATAGATTCCAAGAGTTCCGTTGCCCTCACAAGCCTTCTAGGTACCCTTCTAGGCCTTGATTTCCACAAAAGTCTCCATGCTTCCATGGCCACATTTTCAAAATCCTTCATGGAATCATATGTACTCCCCATAGTATAGGAATCAACTATGTTGATTCCCTTCACAAAGATAAAACCTCATTTTTATGTGCATGCCCTCCTTTTTGCCACTTGGCATTCACTCGAGCCCTTAATGGACTTTCGTTATATACGTAGGAATTTTTATATGATTATTAAATCATATAATCATCTTTATCTCACCCATATATGGAGTCCCAGCCCCCCATCCTCGTTTATGCCTTTCATGTATGCAACCAACTTATTTTTATTAATATGTGTAAATAATTGTATTACTAGGCCTTCTAGCTTCAAATTATACAACATGTATACACAGGCATATCAACCATGAAACATAACACATACTTACTTGGGTACGTTTCAATTCAACAACCTAGTTCTACATTTACACACTATTTACATTCTGGGGTCGAGCAGGGGTCCTACAAAAAATTTAATATTTGATTTTTTTTAATTATTTTTTATTTGTAAAATGTAACTGTAATAATAATTTTTAAACAAATTGGAATAAGTTTAAAATTATTTCCAATTGGTTGATTATAACTCATTTAGATATGGGTATTATGAAATTGCTCATGGTTTATTAGTCATCTAGGAACAATGGAGCTCCCATGCATATTGTCCATGAGGTTATCATTATTAGGTTGTGGACATATTTTTTCTACACTAATGGAGATGGAAGAAAAATGTAGCTTTGGATCTCACATCACTCCAAAAATTAAGCTAGCTAGATTCAATAAGGTGGTTGTAATTGAATTATCCAGGATTTTTCTTGCTTATAGATGCGTCGGAATTGACATGGGTTACAACGCTTAAAAACCATAAAAACATAAGCATGAAAAATGAAGACAAAGAGAAATCATCACAAAAGATCATGACGCTGAGATTTGATTACGGAGTTCATCGAATTTGGATTACATCTTCGGGCCCTGCTCAATAGTGGGGAGGCCTTCCTTTATTAAGTGGCATGAAAAGAGGGAAGTATAAGAAGATTTCTACATAAACATCCTTATACCTCCAATATGGAAGATAGCTGGAATATGGGAAGCCAAGCTCTAGAAACACACAACGCCACTAACTTCCTAGCGAAAAATAGTGCAAAAATGCCTATCCAAACACCCCATTCGGATAATCGGGCCTTCTGCAACCTTCTCAAAACCTCTTGAATTGCAGAAGAATGGTTCTGGCTACCTGCCAAGAGAAGGTGCCACTGCTCTACTATGCAAATCTGAGTTACCATCTTCTACTCCCCCTTTTTC
>APFE030846623.1:3481-50786 GCA_000404065.3 Pinus taeda
CTCGGGAAATTGATGTACCAATTTACCCAAAACGGGGCCCACAATTTGGCGTTTCATCTTCTAGGGGTAGGTTTTGGAATGTGAAGGGTTTTCCATTGTTTCTCAACAATAAATAGGCCTTCGTGCCTCATTGTAATACAGTTTGGAACAATTCAGAGGCATGTAGCGACCACATCTCTTCTCAGAGATAAGCTACCATCGCCCTAGCTGGTTTATTTCCATTTATGATTGTAAGCATGTTTTAGTATTTTCCATTAATGAAATGAAGTATTATTTCCGCTGCATCTTTGTGTTTATGGTTATCTCTGTAATTTGTTGCGTTCCTGTTTAAATCCGGATCATAAGCGTAATTAATTTAAATAGGCTCAATAGTAACTCCGTTTTATGGGAATTATCAGAATGCAGCGGAACCAAAATCACGCTGTGTGAATGATAGAATATGCCAACCGAGCACCGTCGGATCCCATAAAACTCCTCAAAACCCCTCCAGGACCTCTGATGACGTACACCTGCTCCAGTGACCTAGCCATCACATATGTTGGAAATCCATCTTGGCTGTACTATAGAAGAAACTGAAAATGGGGACATTACACTAGAGCTAGGGGGTCATCATTTTTCAGCTCAAGGTTGAAGAGTTTGACCATCAATTGAACAACCTCTAGTTTTGAGTGTGTCATATAGATCTTTCAACTTCTTCAATGCACCATAAGAATTTGTAATTGAAACTATATGGCGACTCACCTCTTTACTTACAAAAGTAGCAATTGGGGCATAGGATTCGCTGTCTTTGTTCTCTCAAATGGCTAGCTCCTTACCTTGGTAGGTGTGTTGTCCTCTATTTCACAAATGTCTTTCCGCAACTCTTTAAAAATGAGGGTGTGCTTGATCTTTCTTGACCATTCTTTGTGGTTCTCTTGGCTAGTCAGTGCTACTCCGACTATGGAGATAGTGAATGCATTTTCAACAAAGCTCTCTTTTCATACCTTTCATACAAGGGAAATGGTGGTGTTAAATATCACATGGTGCCCCTGAAACCACTTGATAAATGAATGGAGCTAGATAATAGATGGAAAAAAGTGAGACATCATAGACCCATATAGAGACAGCTTGGGGGATGAACATTTATGCATGAATATTGAAAAGATCAACCCAACACTTATTTCTTTATTTGTCATCACATTGCCCATGGCATGAGAAATAGCTACTGATTTGAACAACAACAAAAGCCCATTCTCAATTGGTGCACTTTTTGGCAAACCAAGGCTCCAACAAATAAAGCAATACCCCACACACTACTAAAAGAATGACAGACACAAAATAGGGATAAGGGAAGTAGTTATAAATCTTCTTATTCAAAATATTGAAAACAACATTCATCAGATAGCAAACAACGAACTTACCTGCCAGTCACTTCCCACCTTTGGTCCCACCAAGTTGCTATCAATTCGTGATGCTGTCAAGGGAAAACCCTGATGCCGTAAAATGAAAACGGAGAGATCTGCAATGGGCTTTCAGAGATTTTTAGAATGGGAACAACAATTGATTCTTCGCCCAAACAATAATCAATGCGGAGTTTGCTGGACACAATAGGTGAGCCCTGTGAGCAACCTTGCATTATTGCTCTAATATGGATGGTGCAATGGCAGCCATTTCTGTGCAGCTGCGACAGAAAGAGTGGAGAGAAGTGACGGAAGGTCTAGGGCGGAAAGAATGGAGAGAGGTGAGGGAAGGTTCAGGTGTAGCTGGGACAGAAGAGTTATGAGACCAAAAACAGACTGTTCAGGCGCAGGGAAAATGAAGATGTGTGCAGCAAGGAAGCTATCAACCTCAGGACTGTTTACTGGACTGTGCGCTGAGCACCATGAAAAACATATTTTGGCACAGGGACAGGCTTTTGATAGGCAAAGGAATTACACTAAGCAACAGAGCTGTCTAAACTTGGCTTTGATACCATGTCAGGCCAAGGTAACTCCCAAAACTCTAATGAATTTCATTTAACCAAGTACTCATATATATAGAATGATGTTGTGACCTTTGGTTTCAAGTTTCAACTTCCAAGGTCTGATGTCTCTTCCTATTCTAATGTTTCATATTTTCATATTTATAAAATATTTACAATTTCACCCAATTCCTAAGGATTAGGTGCCTAACACCTTTGAAGATCAAACTTTAGATATTTTCACCTAACCATTAGGTGAAATAAAATTGACCACGATCAAAGATGAACATGGCATTTGTAAAACTAAACTTCAGGATTAAAGGGGGCATTGTTAATCCTAAAATTGATTTAGGTAGGTATTTTTCCTAGAATAATAAAGTTAGAAGTTATGTATTTCTAGAAGATAGATGGGCCTTGTCACATCCTCGTGATAGTGTTCATCCACCAGTTGTTGGTCAAGGACACATGGCATATTGAGATAAAGCTACAAAGTTCTATATATGCTATGTCTGTCACTGTTCACCTATTATGTAATTATTTTTCTTGATTAATAGAATTGTGTATCTGAGGACACTTGCTGAAATTAACACGAGTGGAGTTCGAGGCCCATCCTTCATGTCTTGAGGCCATTTTTAGACTAGTCTCCTTCCATGACATAGTCTACATTCTTGGGGACTTTACTTTTGGCAGGGATTGGCATCCATATCTTGTACTAGTTCTTCTAAGGCCACTCCCTCGGGAATCCTCCATTGTGTGTTTGTTGTTGGTTTTTTGAAGCTTTGTAATTGCTTTAGTTAGTGGCCATTTTGTTAGACCGAGTTCCCCCTTTCTGGTATATTTTAGACACCACAGATCACCACGTATGGTTTAAACAGGACCTACATATACTAATATATGCAACTACTCTTACTCTCGGGTCATGCCGAGTTAAGTCTGGTATGTTTGGTTTGGAATGCAAGTATATTCTTGGTCAAATCGAGTACTGGGCCTGAATCTCATGTTAGCCTAATAAGACCAAGGTTGTAACAATTGGCAAGAGAAAATATAGAAAGGTTCTAAAAATCTGTGGTGTATCTTGTTCCAAGTCTGCTCTTCTAAATGATAGCTTTGCTTTGCTTTTACATCTGTAAAACTGCCATTAGTTTCTAATCAGGGTACTTTGTTTTACAGTTACTAAGCCCGGTCATACTTATGATCGTATGGTGAACACATTTATCCATTTTTTTTTTTTTTTGACAGGTATCAATCACTGTTTCTGTTTGAAGTCGATTGGATATGCTGTCATCATCTTTTCTTGATGCTATCTTTAAATTGCGTTAGTTATGTAGGTCTCCTACTATTTTTGAAAAATTGACTTTTGTCCTTTTTTAAACAATTAAACCGGTATTATAGGATTGTTATTTTGGCTTCGTTGATTGGTTTTGATAAAATGTTACTGCTTTTGCAGCATTTAGTCAGAAGAAGCAATCAAGAAGCTCAAAGCGCAGAACAAGGCAAGCTAGAGCTCTCGAGAATACAAAGAAGGCACCTAGAAATTTTATGGAGCTCTTACAAGAGGTATGAAGTTATATATGCTTCCTTTATGGTAATTAGTCTCTATACCTACCCTCTGTTTCTCATCAAATAGTCTAGATACCTACATTCTCTATTTCTCATCATATGTTCCCCTCTCTCTCTCACGTTCTCACGACACAACTCACATACGTGCAAGCATACGGAGGTTGCTTCCATGGACCTTTTACAACCAGAATACCTTGAAGTGATTGTTGAAGTCATATTTCCAAGGTGTATTCATACATAACGAACCACTGAATATGAAATGCTCACAGGGGAAACTTCTTTCAGGTGCAACAACCGGTTGCGTTTGTCTAATCCCAGGTCGTATTCGTATTTGTTACTGCAGGCAAATTTGGAAGCTTTACCTGCCCATGTACCAACATACTTGCGAGCTGCTGTAGGCCCTCCTAGTTCAACAGCTCGTCGGCATTTCTGTAGTGTTTGTGGCTACCTTGCTTCTTACACATGTGTACAATGCGGAGCTCGTTTTTGCTCATGTCGATGCCAAGTAGTACATGGTGATACCCGTTGTATGAAGTTTGTTGCTTGATAGACACTTTTGTTGGAGGCTGTGATATGTGGATATGAGTTATTGCTAAACCTGTTAAAGCAGGAGGTAAAATTTGACAAATATATTATGAAGCCCTTAAATAATGCTCATTCAGATCTTGGTCATAACTAGGCAGACAAATCTCAGAATACATTGTGAGGCTGAGTTGTTACATTCAAAATGGTTGCTCCAATCTTTTGAATTCTTTTCTTTAGCATTCCGATCAGTCCCTTCTTTCATAAAGCCAATAGCCTATCTACCAATTGTAAACATTGAGTGCTTAGAATTTCTCTTATACGTGGATATCAAACATATGTTTGATAAAATTTGCTTCTTTTACATTTCAAAGAAGTGGAAAATGATTAAGGGATCGAAAGAACGTTGCAAGAATGGGTTGCAAATAGAACCTTCGATCAAGTCCTACCAACCGTCGTGGCTATATTCTTATTGATTGCCCTTGGACGACTTTATGTCGTAAACAGAAATAATTTGTGGGGTTTGTTTTTTTCTACGTATTATCATCCATTTATTAATCCAGTTTTAAAATAGATCTATTTACTTTTTAATAGTGATCTATACTCTTGTTTTTTAAATTTATGTCATTAATATGATACACATGCTGTGGCACGTTTACATCATCCACTGTAAGGCATATTAATTTATTTTTCCATGTTACACGTATGCTTTTTTAATTTAATCTAAATTATTAATGTGATAAACCTGATTTGGCACTGTGAAAGCACATTACATCTTTCAATACAATAATTTTCTTTTGGAGAAAAACCGGGAATCTAGTTGGACGTAATATTAAGAATTTGCATAATTTACTGTTGTAGGCAACAAATGGCTGGCATCATTGTGAAAAAGATATGATGAGTTTTATAAATATACTAGTATAATTTGAGTGGATTTAATGGTTAAGAATACAAGTTTTTTTTAAAAAGTAATATGTTCAATTTCAGTATTGATAATATCGCTGAAATATCACGATATTTTGGGCAAAACAATATATCGCTAACTAAATATCGTGATATTTTCCGTTTTGAAAATATCAACGATATTTCGCCAAAACATCGTGTGATGACCCAATTTATCGCCAGGCAAGCGGGGTTGCAGCTACAAAATGGTTTTTGGCCTTTTAATTGCTCATTTTGCTTTGTTGGTCTTGGAGAAGGGGAAGAGGTTTGTGGTGGTTTTCAAGGAGCGATTGAGGATCAAACAACCATTATCATCACCAATCAAATTTCCTGAGAATCAAAGATTCAAGATCAATGAGACAAACTTCATTTCTTACATCAATAGGAATGTTCTTAAAAACCCTTATGTTAATGATTTTTTTCATAGATTTAGGGTTATGCTTGCTTGCTTCTTTGCCTATCAATATTTTGCTTCTTTGTTTTCTTGTTGTTTGCTATGATTTTCATGTCCATGAACCAATGAAAGTGTTTTCTCCATATTTGGACAACAAACTTCATTTTTTATTTTTTTTCTTCTTCTTATGCACCCTCTTATTGCCATTTTTCATTGCAAATAATGTAGCAGAAAAAATAATTTTTAAAATGAGGTGGCTGTCATTTTTTGTGTACGGGGGTTTAACGCCAACTTTTTGTTTTTTTGGTGATAGGTTTGAATTTTGACGTTGTCCATTAATCCACTACAAATATGCCAAAGCCTTTGGACCCATTTTGGGAGTATAGGAAACTTGATGGTGGGACAAATCAGGGTTATCTATCATGCGAATTGTGTGGAACCAAGATGACAGAAGGGGTTACGCGATTGAAATACCATCTAGCTAGACTCCTTGGACATGATGTTGGGCTTTGTACAGTTTCTAGTGCGGAGCTTATACAAAAAGCTTTTGAAGCAATCGATGAAAATGACAGAAAGAAAGAAGAGGCAAAAATAAACAATGCTGAGTGTGTAGACAGATTTTCGAGATATTTTCTTCTGAGTTTGAGGTTGAGGGTAGTGGGATGGGCTCCACAACATCACCTGCTGATGTTACTGGGAGTGGGAGGTCATCATTTTTTGTTCCACGAACTGGACATGGAGCATAACCTTCCATAAAATCAGTTGTTAAAAAAAGGAGAAGCAAGAAGCAGCTAGAGTTATAGGTGGTGTCTTTTCTGGAGTGACTTACCTCTTAGTATCGCCAAAAATAATCCATTTTGGCAACCAATCCTTCAAGTAGAAAAGCAGGACATTAGCTCTAGATTGGTGGAGTTGAATCAGACATGGGAGGTGTTTGATTGCACAGTGATGTCTGATGGTTGGACAAATAGGAAGGGTGTTGGACATTGGATAAACCAATGCTCCCAATGTGTTTATCGACATGGACTAATCGCCTCTTGTGGATCCTTATCTCTGGCGATGCGATCGTTGACTAACACCTGTGGGTTTTGGTCTAATGACAACCGTGATTCCTAACTAGTGGTATTAGAGCATAGGTCACAAGTTTGATACACACTTGAATAGCGTTGGGGGGCGGGGGGGAGATTGTTGGACATTGGATAAACCAACGCACCTCGTGTGTGTCGCGACATGGACTAACTGCCTCTTGTGGATACTTATCTTTGGCGATGCGATCGTTGACTAACACCTGCAGGTTTTTATCTAACAACAATCGTGATTCCCAACAAAGGGTAGGACCCTCATAAATTTCTTGGTACATTGTCCTAAAGGTACCATGTTTATTAAATCCATGGATGCATCAATGCATAAAAGTTGCAACATTGATATGTGAGTTATTAGATGGTTTCGTCTAGAAGATTGGTGTGCAGAATGTGGTGCAAGTCACAACAGATAATGCAACTAATTATGTGGTTTCCGACAAGATGCTTATGGAGAGGCACAACACATTGTTCTAAAATCCATGTGCAACACATTGTATCAATTTGTTGCTTGTCGATACGGGGAAACTCTCCTTCATCAAGGAGGTGATTGATATGGCTAGGAGCATCCCCAAGTTTATATATAACCATGCTTTTTTTTCTTAACCTCATGAGGAGATACACTAGAAATAGGGAGTTGTGGCGTCCTGCAATCACACATTTTTCCACCAACTTTGTTACTCTTCAGCCTTTGATTCATTGCCAATTTGAGTTGAAGCAAATGTTTGTTTCTAATGAGTGGTGTGATTGTAGATACAATAGGAGACAAGATGGAAGAGCCATTGCAAAAATGGTGTACACTGACACATTTTGGCAAGGAGTAGAAGAAGTGTGCTCAGTTAGTGAAACTATAGTAAAGGTTCTGAGATTGGTAGATGGGAAGAAGCCTACAATGGCTTATTTGTATAAGGCTATGGATAGGGCCAAAGAGACAATTCATGCTTATTATGTAGACAAGGGTTATGCTGGTCTTAATAGATAAATGATGTTATGGAATGCAATTGATAGTCAGTGGACAAGGATGTTTCATCGACCCATTCATGCAACAACACTCTTCCTCAACTTTGAATTTTCATACAAATGCAGATTTGATTTTGATAGTGAGGTAATGGAAGGGCTCCATTCTTGTATTCATAAGATGTTCCCTGAACATGAGCTTCGCAACAAAATCAATCGCAGGATACAATTTTATCGGGATTGTGTTGGCCTATTTGGCTTTGATGATGCTATTCGGGAAAGAACCCTCTTCATGCCACATAAGTGACAACTACAAGTCATGACTCATCATAATTTTCAATTTACTAAATATATAATTATATATTTTTTAAATTCCAATTATGTTTTATTTGAAAAATTAATTATGTTTTAAGTTATAATTTTTTTCTTTATTTTGTTGTGGATATTTGGTGGTGAAGCTATGTTGCAAGGGCACCAAATTTGCAGAAATTGGCCATAAGAATCATGAGTCAAACATGTAGCTCTTCAGGGTTTGAACACTATTAGAGTGTATTTGAAAAAATACTCAAAGAAGTGCAACATGTATAACTTTAAGCTTAAATCTTCAACTGAACAATTACATTTATTGTAATTTTTGTTTATGACCCTCAAGTGTTAAAACTCATTAATTTTTTTTACACTCTTATAGGTTGGAGT
This sequence comes from Pinus taeda, assembly GCA_000404065.3. Classification (NCBI taxonomy): domain Eukaryota; kingdom Viridiplantae; phylum Streptophyta; class Pinopsida; order Pinales; family Pinaceae; genus Pinus; species Pinus taeda. Next base: position 11,571 of record APFE030846623.1, read on the forward strand.
TCTCACGCCTCAATGATTTAGTGTATGTGCATTACAATCTTTGAATTCAAGAGAAGCAAATAGAGAAACCAATAGATCCATATGCTATTTCCTTAGACAATATTGATGTATTATCTAAGTGGAGGGTGGAGTCTGAGGTACTCATCATGGAGGAGTCACCTACATGGTTAGAAGAGAAACCATTAGTACAAGGGAAACAAGAGGAGAGGACTTGGGGGAGGAGTAGGAGGAGGAGGAAAAGGAGATTGTGGGAGCGCCAACATCAATACCATCTGCCACAGATATAAGAGAGCACAACTCCATATCCAATAGTCATTATTTGACATTACGTGCAGGGTCTAGGCTTTCTAATGCTAGGGGCAGGCCTAACAAACATCCCATCATGTTTTCCCATAAAAGGGGCAGAGGGTGTTGATCTCAGATTGCTAACTGCTAGTTTTATCTATTTTGCTACAATAACACATGATGATGATATACTTTTATATATGTGATGTTATTTGATGTTATTTTGTATTGGTTCTTCACCTGTGAGTCCTTGATTGGACAATTATCATGGATCAACAAGATTTGGTATCGCTTTTGATGTATCATGTTTATTTTACATCCACTACATCATCAGTGCTTTATTCATATTTATGTGCCAATGTGTTTATTTCATTTTGTTATTGCTTTATATGTTTAAAAATCTGGAAAGAATGAATATATGATGCATTTTTTTATATTTGCTGATATTTTCGCCGATATTGTCGAAAGATGTTTTCAAAACCTTTGTCGATATTTTGCCAATACCGATAACATCAAAATTTTTCAAATTTAATCAGGGTAGAGGATATATATCTCTATAAACTTTATGACTTTCAAATTAAATTATTATTACTATAATAGATGTAAATCCTATAAATAATTATTAAATAAAGACAAAAATATAACAAGGATATTTCCATCAGTTTTTTACTATTAAAAATACTATGTTTTTGAGAAATCTTTTAATGTGAGTTTAGAATGGGTTGATTTATGTTTAGTATTTCTTAATTTATCGTTGAAATGACTAACTTTCTTTTTGCCATTGTAGACAAATATTTATTCAATGAATATACACTGAAGTCCAAAAAAATAAGATTGTTAAGAGCTTCTCAAAAGAATAGAAAAAATTAAAATTAAAAACAAATACAAGCCCTCTATTTAAAACATATCGAAAATCTAAAAACTAGTTGTATCACAAAGCTTCTTCATAAACCAAAAAAATAGTTCATATGATTCATATCTGAAATTCCATTTCAAAGCTTCTTCATAAACAAAAAAATAGTTCATATGATTCATATCTGAAATTCCATTTCATTATCTCTTGATCATCCCACATTTCGTAATGTTTAAAAGATACAACCGACCACTGAAGAGCCTCCTTTGAAAGTTGATCAACCTTTTATTAAGTTCCTTATTTATATATATATGAGAGAAAGAGGTCCATTTGAGGGCTTCCAATTTTGAATTGATTTATTCGAGAATGTGATTCAGCCTTGGAATGTCAACTTCGATCTTGTTTTTCCAATTCTTTGAGAATGTATTTAGCCCTGGAACGTCAACTTTGATCTTGTTTTTCCAATCAATGACAAAATGTGAATCCCCATCACCTGTAATAATTCTTTGAGAATGTATTTAGCCCTGGAACGTCAACTTTGATCTTGTTTTTCCAATCAATGACAAAATGTGAATCCCCATCACCTGTAATATTGAATAGACATTTTATTATCCTTTGGTATGATGAATCGTTTCTTTACCAATACATTTGATATAAATTTAAAAGAAATTAATCTGTCTTTCAATTTGAATCCAATAAAAGTGCGCATTGCATCATTATTTATAAAATCTAAATCATTATAATTTTTGTTTAATTTATGTGAGAAAAACATTATTAGAATTATTTGTTTCTATTGTAAATAGTTTGTTTCTTTTTATGATGACGATGATAATGATTATCATTGTCATTGAGATTAACTTTGGTTTATTAAATTAATAAGAAAAAATGGTAAGGAATTAATTGGTTTGGTTAAAAGTTCTATTTTTATACTTAAAAAGATTAGAGAAAATTTTCTAATCTTATAATTGTGATGAGTTAATAGTTGTTTATTGACTAAATTTACCGCCCAACCTCCCTAAATAATAACTCTAAGTCATATGAATGCACTATTTAATGTTTTATTTTAAAAGGGGGAGCGTAGTATTGAATGCACAAATCTCATGTTCAATCACACACTTTCTAAAGACTAACGGTTCGCAGCTCCCATTGGGCTATAACCTACGTAAATTTTAACCACTCTATCATCTTTGGTGAACCTAAGTCTATATCAGTTTTTCAGTGATCAAACTGTCCGACACTTAATCGACATACCAAATTACCCCATTGCATGCGAAGATGCGCAGGAGATAAACCCTTAGTTCTTTCCTGATGTATCACGACCGTTCATTTAAAACTCATTCAATGGTTGGCACATTACATCGAGTTCGAACTTGCAAGAACAATAACTCCTTCCGCCGATCCGATGTAATATCGACTGCTTGTCCCCGACGAATCAATGACCATCAGGCCACGACTTGCATGATACTTAATTCATCTACTTCACCCATGGATGGGACCCTTTCTCAGTCCCCGAGCTTGCCAACTGTGATGCGACAAATGTCCTACTCCATTAATCAACATCCTAACCTAATTAAATCTTACTTCTACCAACTTTTCATTATTTCACTCATGCTTCCTTCTTTCTCCGTGCATGTCGCTCAACAACTTGAGAGGTGAAAATTTCCTTCTCTGCGCAAGCCTATAATTTAAACATTTGCCGTCACTGACTAGGTAAGCTTCCCTTTTTTGCTCTTTCATTTTTCAGTTGTTTATTGATATAGTTTCTGAAGAGTGGAAAAATGTCCGAAGTATTGTCCAAGGAAGCCTTAGTAAATGAATTTTCCGGTGTTAGGGATACTCAGACACATCTAACATGCGTCCTTACTTTGAAAAGGACCCTGAATTCCTCCTCAAGTATCTCTAATTAAGACTAATGTCTCTTGAAATACATGGTTTTAGTTGCTACGCTTCCTCCTATTCACTTCAACCGAGATTTTATTCTCATGCTCTCCAAGCATTTTGAACTTGAACCTCAAGCCATCATCTCTCCCTCAGACCGTAAAGTATTTCTCGAGCTTAATGTAGAAGTTATTTCTAAAATTATTTGCATCCCAACTTCTAGAATCGACATAACAGATAAGGGATTAGACTAGGAATTCATCAGTTGGGCAGAAGATGATAAAATTGAATTCCTCAGGAGTTTGTTCCAAAACCCCGACACATTTAAAATTGCAATTCCCTATTCCTACCAATCGGTTAAAGCCTGTTTACCAGGCCTTGACGTCCCTTTTCTCTATCATTTTCGGGCTAGATGATGACTTGAATATAGATGAGTCTATCTTCCTGTCCATTCGACTTATCACCATGAACCCCGACCAAAAGATAATCAATTTTACAAAATACCTGGTCAGAGCTATTACAGTCGACCTTTCTACTACTATTCCATTCAACGCATGTCACCATTGAACATACCTAGACCATTTGGTCTTGTTTAATTAGTCCGTTTACTTGTTATCTACCAAACTCGTCATAGATGTTAAATATAAAAATGATAAAGAAAAAGAAGTTTTCCAATGGACCGATGTTATCTATCCAGGACGCCTTCCTAATTCTTACGCTTAGTTCATAGATAGTTTTTTTTTTTGCTTGAAAGTTAAACTCACTGGAGAAGCCTCTGACACGATTTATAAGGAACAAAAATGAATCTTCAGACTCACTGAGGAAAGTATAGGACGGTGATTCCTCTACCAGTATTTCTCTTTAATTCGTCTATATGGTTTCGAAAGAGAACCTTTCAAATTGCCCAAATATATTTCACCGTTAATTTTTTCTTATGAAGTGCTGAGACAGAAAATCACTGTAAATGAATTGCATTTTGTATCAAAGAAAAAATGAGCACTCTTCAGTTATCCATACTCAATCCCACCTTTAATCGCTAAAATCAAAATGTCATAGATGTAATTAAAAGGAAATGTTGTTATTTTGTTTGGTGCAGGATGAATGTTAGCATTATGACCCATTAGCGATTATTTCCTAACTGAGGAAACAGGAAGGGTTATCAACATACACACATGAAAGCAAGCCATAAATAGAAAAAATGGCAAATACCCTTTCACTGTTTTGTGGTCACATACAAGTGGTTATGTAGATACCAGCAGGAAATGAAGGAACATATGACCAAGCACTGGTGTCAATCAAAATGCAATTTCTTGAGATAGAAACTGAATAATCATCACCCGTCGTATTTGTTTCGGTAACAAAGAGGAAATCCGAGGTTTTAAGCCCAAAAGAGGCAATGCATCAGGTGAAAGCAAAAGAAGGTGATGTAGACATTGAATTGTTCGAACAAGAGGTTGAACAATTAAATGAAGAAATGCAGAAGGCAATTGAGGATACTCAACCGAAGGATTTCGGGGCTCAAGCCTTGGATATCAAACACAATTTTACAGAAGGGAAGTCAATGCAGACAGAGTGCCAGAATTAATGTTGTTGCCACAACAGTCTTAGTTAGTAGAAGAAAGAATGCTCATAGACATGGTCTCCACTGCTAGACCAAGGTTTATCTCTTCTGTGGATTTTGAGAGGAATACTTTTAGTCTCACGGTAATCCAACCGGATCTGGGTGAGAATCAACAATTAGTAGGTTCCAATACATCCGGCTTGGAAATTAATTTGGGCAAAGTGTAAGAACTAGATATGATCAATTTGCACGTGCAAGTTGGGGAATCGTTGCCATATGATTACTAGATTCATTAGTTTGAAATAAAAAGATGCAAGCCATGTTTGAAAATGTATCTGACCAATTGCATATTGCATGGATAACTCTAAGAACCAGGGTTAACTGGACCAAAGAGATGGAATACATGGTGATTCGTCAAGCCGACCAACCTAAAGAAATCAGAGCTTTCAAAAAGTTACTGGAGGAAAAGGAGAAGGAGATTAAAGCCTGCATAATATTATGAAGATCCCTGACTACGACCCTCATATTTTAATACAAGATTTTGAAAGAAGAGAAGAAATTGAGAAGCAACTACATGAGATGAAAACTTTTGTCCAAATCAAGGAAGAATAATTCAAGAGAAAACACAGATAGCTGGAAGTTTTAAAAGAAGAGTTTTGTGCAAAAGAGGAACAACATCTCAACATTATTGCAAAGTATAAAGCTATGGTTTATCAAGCCCTTGCCACCTCCCAACTATCAGAAGCTGAAGGCTCAAAGTTCTTATGCATAAAGGTTTCTCAATTATAATAGGAACTTGACAGAGCTAGACAAGAAAGAGAAAGAGTCGAGAGGAGGGAGGCAATATTACTAGAAGAAAATAACACCATGATAGAACAATTTCAAAATACACTTAAGGAGAAACATGGCGAGGTAAAATCCTTTCATGAGGTGATCCCGGTGACTACCACAGGATGACAAGTCCTCGTATAGGAAAAACATGAAATTTGGAGGGAAATTAAGCATAAAATCTCAACAGTATGAGCTTATGTAGAGATCCTCTCTGACTGGGAAAAAGGGATAATCAAGAGCACCAATCTAGAGGCAGAAAGCATAGCAAAAGGGATAATCAAGAGCACCAATCTAGAGGCAGAAAGCATAGCTTCAGTGCTAGAAGAAAGACTAAATGATAATGACCCGCTCATCGATTTTGTTAACACTCTGGAAGATGAAAATCTTGCCAAAATCAATCTGCCCCTAAGGAATGATTGCGTATTCTCCCTTTGTATGATGAAATAAAAATACAGTGCAATGAAGCTCATGCGAGGAGAATTCAACAAATCCCTTAAAAGAGAAGAAGAATTTTAGATTCGATTGGAATTATTTAGGCATATTTGGTGTCCCATCATTCTAGGGAAAGGAGAACTGGTTGATTTCCAATGAATATTTCTATGATTGGTTGAAGGCCACAAAGCAAGACCTTGGTTATTTGGCTATGCAAGGGGATGAATATGTGTTTCCATATATAGTAGACAACGCCCTATGCAGAGACTTCGCTATCTTAGTCGAGATTAATAAGCTAATATAAAATCTTCCGATGACATGCTATTAGATCAAATCTCGACTGGCGATGGCGATAACTAAATATTATAGTGTGCCTTGGCTAGTACCAACAGATTGGGACAAGATTGCTAAGGTCAAAAGGCTCATAAATTGGAACATCATCCTGGAGCAGGTGTCTTCAACTACTCAAGTTGTTCAAACTCTTCAACTGATGCAATTGGTTACAGACCAACCAGAATATTGGAGTGAAATCCCTTTGATCACAACTCAAGTACCTGAAGCTAAAATTCGTAGAGCTCAAAGTTCCTCTCCTGTGGTTACGTTGAAGAAATCTAAAATGTCTAAGTCACGGAGGCGGTTGTGATACTTTAATTAGTTTATTTCAAGTGCAAGTTATTTTAATTTTTAATTTCAACATTTGATTAATCCAAAGATAGTTACTTTAAGCAATTACTTATATTAATATTATAAAAAAACCATGTTTCTCGTAATGAGGGGGTTGTTGACATAAGAACCATTTTTTGTTTTATGGATCTGATTGTACCTAATACAATGATCTCCGTTGGTTGAATTATATATCTCTACTATTCTGATAAATTTCTTTTTATATATGTATTTTCTTGTAACAATTTGAATAATGTTAAGAGTAGGACTTGTTTCACATTTAGTAGTTTCATTTAATTCAGTTCCTTGATGCCTTGATATCCATTATCGAATTAAACAACTGAAGTATTGAGCATTCGATTGAAGAGTAGGTTCTAGGAGCTTTCCTTCAGGGCTAAGAGAAATCCTTTTGCTTTACATATTCTCAAACGGTTACATTTTCTTTATTTGTAGTGTGTGAGATATTTTTGTATTTGAGATATAAATGAAACTTAAAATCATTATGTTCTCGTTTTGAGTTTTCATGATTTGATGGTTATGATATTTACTTTGAGTTCATTAGTTATTGTGGAACTAACTCGAGAAAGAAATAATAGTTGCACATGTTGCATTGTTCTTGCATAATATCATTGAGCCAATTTTCTATCTCAAATACTTATATTTTTATTTTTGTTTGTGTTGATATGTTATGTTTTCTTTTCTTTCTTTTCTTTTTTTATTTGTAATTTTTTATGAGTTTGTCTTTGATGCATGAGTTAGTGATTAAAATTTCTTCTGTTAAAGTCGTATTATCACTACAATGTCTTATTTGTTCATCATCTGACCCTATTCTATTTGCATTTTGAAAATTATACAATTATAGCTAGGGATACCCCCTATGGTGTGTAGGAGGTCAACCTAAGACACTTAGAGCGGGAGGATTTTGAAATCCTTAGTGAATGCATTCTTATATTGTTCTAACTAAGGAACGATTTGGGAACTCACATTCTTTTGGTGTCGTTGTCGGGGAGCGAATTGTTTAAATTTTCTTAATCACTATTCCTAATCTTGTACAACCACACATTCTTTATGGTCTTTTTGATCAACACAATATCCTAAACGGTTTATACGAACTTTCTTTGCAGGTTTCTCGCACTCCCAAGGAGCTTTGTCAAAATTGGGAGATGTTGGATATGGAAGACGAACGTGCACATCCTAACCCCAATGTTCCCAGACGAAGACTACAACCAAGGCCTTGATCAGGGGACGAAGGTGCACACTCATTTTTTGGTTAGGTACTCGTATAATTCACACCTTTATAATTAAATTCCACCTTTTAATAAATAATAATACTAGTAATAATAAGAAATTACCTACACCATTGGTGACTCCAATCTGGATACCCCTAGAAGAATAACCCATACAACTTTTGAAATAAGCCATACACCTTTGGACGACTAAGAAATTCTAGTGACTATTGCCAATAGGAGGAGATGACTTGACGAATTTTGACAAACCCATCCCCTGTCTCCTCATCCAAGAACATATGAAGGTCTTCATTCTTTTCCTTTTACGAATGTACCCTATCCATCAGCCTCATCATCAAATTCTTACTCTGAAGCTCAATTGATCCCTTTTCTGTTTACTCCACGGAATAGCCCATCAACTTCACCTTACCAATCTTTACCCCCTTCTCCTCCTTTCCTCAAACCATGAATGCTTGGATAAACACCCGATATCTTCTCCTAAACCTTCTGACACCTTTACATGATATTTCCCCTAAATATGACAAAAACCTACCCATATTTGACAATGAAGGAGAGCACAATGTTGAGGATCACGTAGTAAAATTCTAGGAATTTTATGAAAACCTCGATGTAAAATATGACAACATTTGTATGATACTTTTTGTGCAAAGTATCAAGGGTGAAGCCATAAAGTGGTTTAGGACCCTAGCTCCCAACAACATTAATACCATGGATAGATTAGTTGAACTGTTTCTCAAACAATTCGATGTTAAGAAAAGTAATCAGTTATGGATGACTGAGTTTGTTGCTTTGAAGCTTAAAACTGATGAATCAGTTTCTAACTTTAACAAGAGATTTATGAAATGTTACAATCAAATACCATTGGATGTTCACCCATATGACACATTGACGATCGTCGCCTATTCCACCTCTCTCGACGATAATCTTTTGTATACATTGCGAAAGAGAGAACCTTCTACTTAGCCATTACACAAGCTAAATCTTGCTCGTGTGAGGGAAATCTAATCGATACTCAAAAGCGTGTAACCTAAGACAATTGATCTGAATGGAAAAATAAAGCAATTGAAACTTCTCCTCAGCTTCCCGTTTCCTCATGTTAACAAGATAAAAAAATTGAATAAATAACTAAACTCATTAAATCTTTAACAAATAAAATCCAATGCCTAGAAGTACGAAACATGGAACCTTCCCTTGCCCCTATCAACCCACCAATTCAACCCAACTTTCACCCCAATGTGCCGAATGTACCTAATATAAATCATAACTATTTGCCTAGGAATCAACCTCCATATCTCCATCCTAATGTTCCTCAAATCTTATAGAGAGGACAACGATTGGAGGAGCCTCCCATACAACCTCCTCCTAGAAATAACACTAACTTCATCAAAGAATATGATGATGAAGTGGCGAGTCAACTTATGAACCCCGAAGATGAAGACTATGCAAATATTTATTCTATAAACTCCTTTGATGACTACACACAGAACCTAACCGATTATATAGAACAATGTTTTTGGATCCCGAGCTTCAACACTTCGTTGAGTATCTAGAAGCACAGTTCCAAAATAAATATAATCTTATACCTAAGAGGGAGCATCTTCCTCACAAAGAAACACCTCTCCAAGCCCCTCCTCATCTTAATAAAAATAAAAATGTACCTAATGAGCTCGTTCCCCATGATTCAGATCCCTAGTCTGTACCTAAGTTTAATTTACAAAATGAATTAATTGACTCTTTAGAACTAACCATCTTCCCCCCCAAGAAATGGAAGTAATAGTTGTAATTAACATCCAAGATGACGCCCCTAAAATTATTCTTGGACCTCAGAACGAGAAGATGATAGTTTAGTCCCTCCTTTTTACATTAGTTTAAAAATCCATGATTGGAATCTACATAACTGTATGTTGGATTTAGGGGCATATCACAACCTAATTCCTAAAGAAATTATGGAAAATCTCGGGTTGGAGATCACTCAAGAATATAAATACCTATATCCCTTTGATAATTGGAGGGTTAGGTGTCTTGGGGTGATTAAAGACTTGGTTGTGGTCTTGGCCCAGGTCCTCGTCAAAATCATAGCCATGGACGTAGTAGTGGCCGATGTGCCACCAAATTATGGGATGCTCCTTTCAAGGAGCTAGGGTGTCAAGCTAGGTGGTTCCTTGTAGCTAGATCTTTTGTATGCCACTATGCCCATTTTGTTGGGAGTTTAGACTAACTTACACAATCATCTCTGAATAACACCCTGAAAATTCGCGCATTTATGACTTATGATGATAATATGGGTAACTTCGTGCTTACTCTCTTCGGTTAAGAAAAATCTTTGATCCATGATAGGCCATTTGTGACAAATATTATCAAAGACTCGAATGTCATTTGGAAGATGTATTTTGATGGTGCTTCCTCTAAGGCAGGATCAGGTGCAGGAGTTGTCTTAATACCGCCGAATGAGTAGAATGCCACCTTTTCCTTCAAGTTAAGTTTTGAAACTACCAGCAATCTAGCTGAATATGAAGCCTTGGTATTAGGACTAGAAAATGCTAGGAAAATTAATATTCAAAACTGACTAATCTTTGGCAACTTCAAGTTAATTATTAAGCAAGTAACCAATAAGTTCCAAATGAAGCACCCTTGCTTACAAGCATATAGAAATCAAGTTTGGGACCTTATTGATAACTTCTTCTTTGCAATAAATTTAACTACCATGCCTAGAGAGAAGAATCAATTGGTGGATGGCCTCGTGGTTACTGCTACTACCTTTACACCCCCTACTGAGTCAAATTAAAGTTCAAAATTGAAATCCTCCACCGAACCGTGATCCTTGACAACATCAAACACTTGCAAGTGTTTGAAGATGATCAAGAGATCAAGAGATTTATTGAATTAATGGGTGAATTCTCAGAACATTGTATAGGCGAATATTGCAAAGAAGGCCAAGTAGTAAACACAACATTATTCAACTAAAAAATAACTACATCCCTAGGGGGCCGATTCCCTTAGAAAAAATCTTTGATGACAATGATGTTATTGCAAATCTAGCTCTTAAACCCCCTAGCATAGATATAGAACTTGTGAAAATCGCCCATGGAGGGGAAATTAAATCAATTAATTGATCTCAAGCTCTACCTTGAGAAGTTAGTGAACAATATATTAACCTTTTATCCAAATACTCTGACATTTTCGCCTGGTCCTACAATGATCTCAAGATGTACGACCAAAGTATTATTGAACATCTCATACCGTTGAAGGAAGGTGTTAAACCTTTTAGAAAGAATCTCCGACATATCAATCCTCTTCTATTACCCCCCATTGAAAAGGAGATCAAGAAGCTCTTAGATGCTAAAATAAGTGTTCCTCTACGTTATTATAATTGGGTGGCCAATTTGGTTCTAGTTAGGAAGAAGAATGGTGAAATTAGGTTGTGTGTAGACTTTATAAACCTTAACCGAGCTTCCTTGAAGGATAATTACCCATTTCCAAAGAATCCTACAAAGAGGTGTAGGTTCGACCCACATCTCAATGATAGATAGATTTTCTGGGTATAATCAAATCGTTGTCCATAAGGATGATATGTATAAAAAACCCTTCACTACCCCCTAGGGAACCTTCATGGATCAAAAAATGCCCTTTGGATAATGAACTAAGGAGCTACTTTCGAGAGAGCAATGGATATTTCTTTCTCCGATTAAAAGGATCATTTTATAGTCGTCTATCTAGATGACATGACTATCTTTGCCCAAAATGATAAGTTGCATTTAGAATGTATGGAAACACTTTTTAGAAATGTCAGAAATATGGCTTGTCCTTAAATCCCAAGAAGTATTTCTTCACTATGACTGAGGGAAAGTTACTAGGTCATATTATCTCTCAACATGGGGTCATGATTGACCTAGAGAGAGTAAAAATGATTCGAACAATCTTGCTTCCTCATACTAAAAAAGAGGAATAAGCCTTCTTAGGAAAAAATAATTTTCTTCGTAGGTCCATTTCCAATTTTGTAGAAATTATTAAAAATATAACCAAAATTCTCCAAAAGGGTAACGACATTAAATGGAACGAGGAAGCAAAGTTTTCATTTGATAGAATAAAGCAAGCTATAATGGAATCACCAATTCTTATCAGCCTAGATTATAAAAAGGATTTTATTATTTTCCCTTAACGCCTTTGAACACACCATCACTGCAATTCGTTTACAAAAGAACCAACAAGGCTATGAGCAGTCTGTGGTCATTTTTAGCAAAGCTCTGCATCCTCAAAACTCAAGTATAACATTATAAAAAAGAAGTCTTATGCTTTGGTCAAAACATTGAAGGCATTTAGAGAGTATATATTACCATCTAAATAAATGATATTTTGCTACAACACAACACTGAAGGTAGATGAGGGAAGTGGATAGTTAAAATCTACGAGTATGACCTCAAAGTAAAACCTATTAAAATTGTGAAGGGAAAAGGACTAGCCAAATTATTGACAAAGGATAATTTTGATGCATTAGGTATTAACCAATATACTCTTGTGACATCATATGAAGCACCTGAAGAAGAGCAGGATAAGCAGTCACGGTTGCTGCTACCTCGTTCGAACCATACCGCAATCAGTCCAGGCATTGCCTCATCTGAGTGGTATAGGGACATTATTAGCTATCTCTACACTCTTCAGTTGTTAGGTCACCTGAGTAAGTCTGCTTGTTGTTCTTTAAAATTGAAATTTGTAAAATATTTTATAATAGATGGTAAATTATATTGGAAAGACCCCTTAGGTGTCCTTCTGAATTTTATATTACCCGAACAAGTCGATTATTTAATTACCTAGCACCATAGCGGAGTGTGTGGTGGCAATTTCACATGGAAATCCATCGCTCATAGGATCCTTAGAAGTGGTTTGTATTGGCATACCCTATTCAATGATGTGAATAAAAATGTGTGAGCTTGTCATCAATGCAAAATCTTTGCTGGCAAGCAAAAGCTGGTTTCCTTACCCTTAAATCCTATCATAATTGACGCCCCCTTTCAATAGTGGGGGTTGGACTTTATCGGTGAAATTCATTCCCCTTCTAGTAGCCAACATCGCTGGATTATCACGACCAAAAATTATTTCACTAGATGGGTCGAGGGTATTCCATTGAAGAAAATAAGTGATAAAGTAGTTATGGACTTCCTAACAGAAAATATATTTTCACGTTTCGGTTGCTCGTAAAAGATCATCACTGATAATGCTAAGCCTTTCTGCTTAGTGGATTTCCAGAACTTCTGCAATAACTATGATGCCAGGCTTCGCCATTCAAGAACCTCATACTCGTAGGGAAACAAGCTTGTTGAATCGACCAATAAGAAAATTATGAAAATCCTAAAAAAACTCTTAACTCAAAAAAGCGTAATTGGAATTTAGCGTTAAAATATGTTGTATGGGTAGACAAATAAGCACAAAGAAGTTCATCGGTACTTCCCCCTTCCATTTAGTTTATGGTCTCGACGTCGTTATCCCTCTTTATCTTGGTACTAAGGTCATGAAAAATATGCAAGAGATAAATGAGGAACCTAATGAATTTCAATGACGAATCAATTAGATGATCCATTTATACCAGGATAGAGACAAAGGTTATGAAAAAATAAATAAACATCAAGATAAAGTCAAATAATTATTTGAAAAGCATGTCGATGATAGGATTTCGCTTCCTGGTTACTGGGTCTCGAAATGGGACAAAAAGGAATGAAGAGCCAAGTAAGCATGGAAAATTTGATAACCTATGGCTTGGTCCGTTTATCATAGACCGAGTTGAAAATGAGAATTTGTTGTCCCTTAGAAATTTTGAAAGCGAAGAGGTTGGCCTTGCTGTAAATGATCAATTTCTCAAACACTACCTTACCTATTAAGTCTTTTTGATTAAAATAAATAAATAAATCTACATGTATATATGTCTACACAAAATTTAAAATAAAAAGAAAATATAAAAATAATAATAATAAAAAAAATGAATGAAAATGAAAAAAAAATGATGAATGTACATATCATGTCCCACATAAAATAAGTTTAAAAATGATATTTTTATAAGCTACTTTGAAACGTTTATGACTGCATTTAGTCACCAAATATTGGGTCTACTCATTTCATAATTTAACAGCTGAGGCCTATTCTTGAAGCCATACTGACACCATTATCCAGTCTCTGAGAGTCTTTGATATGAACACGCACTCTTAAATCCTCATCAAATCCCTCATGCAGTTGTGATTCTTAATTTTTGGTTGTTAATGGATTTTTCCCCCCCTTCACGGATAGTTCCATCGGTATACCATTCTTCACATTTATACTAATCCTTCTTAGAGTGGGGTATGCTGATATCTCCATCGGGGTTATGGATGCTCGTTAGCAGTGAAGCAAGGTCAGTGGTACTGATTTCCAAATGCATCACCTACCCACTTCCATGTATAGTGAATTTCATGGGGTATGCTAGTGACTCCGTTGAGGCTATGGACGCTCGGTGGCAACGAAGCAATGCTAGTGGAATTGGGTTATCTTAGTGTGATATCTTCCCATTGTTCCTGGCAAGAAATATAAATCTAAAGCACTAAGCAAGCCTATGTTTCAATTGTCTATAATGAGGCACATATGAAGACACGACTACAAGGTCAAAGAAGTTGGGCAACAAATCTTTATTGTAAGGCACTGAATGACTCTGTTAGGGCTATGGACGTTCACTGGGAGCGGAGCGATGTTCGATGTCAATTACCGTCAAGGGGTGTTCTTAAAAAATCGTATGCTTCACCTATTTTCAACCTAAAATTGTATACCAAAAATCATGATGTGTGTCATGGAATACTTAAATCACGTGAGTCATATTATACTTTCAGCCGACACTAATTCAATTTTCTCTAGCTAATATGACTAACATTGTCTCAGTTGACTTATTACTTGACTTATATAGACTTTCCTGTGGACTATCATGCAACCATACATTGCAGAGTTGTTTTTTATTTTACATACATATAAAGGAGACGATAAAACAAATGAAAATATAAGTGAAAGGAAATACTATATCTCTTATACAAAGAGGAGAAGAAACAAAATAAACATCTTGTTGAACATAACTATACTCTCGACCTCCACTACTAACTCAAAATCATTAAATCATTAAAAACAAAACACACATGCTGTAAACAAGTAATACCTTTTCCATATTTTAAAATTATTAATAGAATGTTTATAGTGTATTTTAAGTCCAAGACATATAAGCCACCAAGGTATTTAAACAATAAAATTATAAGGCTTTATAATATTTACAAGTTTTACAAAATAAATACTGCAAGCATCGTCCCTTGTTTACAATGTGGCTTAATTACTATAAACTTATCAACCTGACAACTCAACTATGCCTACCCTCAAATTATTCGAGTCTGCAAAAGGAGTATTCCCACAACCTCTCTTGCGTGCACTTCTTGAACCGTATTGTAAATCCCTAGCAGGAGAGCCAATTTGTCTTTGATCCTCGTCACATGTACCTCCATTGCCTCCATCAAATACAATAACTTGTCCAATTTTCCATGGAGGGTTTCACACCTTACATCGTGCTCGCCTTCCATTCTCTCGACTCGAATCTAATTCACCCTGAAATTGTTGCAGATAATATATTTGGATTGAAGGGTGGCGGTCCCATTTGTTATAGGATGTAATCATTTTGAGTCTTGTCCATAATTGATTTCCCAATTATTTCATATCGCATCTCCATAGTCTTGTTTGTGCCTTACCCTGTACAAATTCTTTTCCTGTATGGAGCTTTCCCATAGGACATCTTGACGACGTCGTTTCTAATGAGACTCCACAACCCAATGAAAAGGAATTCGGTCTATGTTCTTGATCCTCCGCCAAGGAGTATCGTCCCCAGATGGAGCTTGTTGTTATTAACTAAAATTACCAATCAACCTCCCTAAATAATAACTATAAGTCATATGAATGTGCTATTTAATGTTTTATTTTAAAAGGGGGAGCGTAGTATCAAATGCATAAATATCATTTTCAATCAAGCACTTTCTAAATATTAATAGCTCACAAGAGCCCATCAGGCCATAACCTACATAAATTTTAACTACTCTATCATCCCCGATGAACATAAGTCTCTATCATTTTTTAGAAATTGGACTATCCGACACTTAATTGACATACCAAAATATCCCATTGCATGCAAAGATGCATAAGAGATAAACCGTTAGTTATTTCCTGATGTATCAGAATTGTTATTTTAAAAATCATCTAATGTTTGGCGCATTACATCAGGTCCGAACTTGCTAGAACGATAACTCCTTCCATCAACTTGATGTAATCTCAACTGCTCATCCCCTATGAATCAAAAACCATCAAGCCGCAACTTCCACAATACTTAATCCATCTACTCCACTCGATGGATGGGACTGTTTCTCGGTTCCCGAAACTGCCAATTGTGATGGGACAGATGTCCTACTCCATTAATCAACATCCCAACCTCATTAAATCTTACTTCCTCCAACTTTTCATTATTCCACCCGGATTCCTCCATTCTCCTTACATGTCACTCGACAACTTGAGAGTGGTGAAAATTTTCTTTTGCGTGAAATCCTGGAATTTAAACACTTCTGTCACCGACTAGGTAAGCTCCCCTTCTCCGCTCTTTTATTTTTCAGTTGTTCATTGATATAGTCTACGAAGAGTGGAAAAATGTCCGAAGTATCATCCAAAGAAGCCTTAGTAGTTGAATATGCGGGTGTTAGGGATACTTGAACACATCTCACAAACGTCCTTACTTTGAAAGGACCTTGAATTCCTCCTCAAATATCTCTAATGAAGACCAGTGTCTCTTGAAATATGGGGTTTTAGTTGTTGTTCTCCCCCCTATCAACTTCGACCCAATTCTATTCTCATGCTTGCCAAGCATTTTGAACCCGAACCTCAAGCCATCATCTCTCCCTCAGACCTTAAAGTCTCTCTCTAGCTTAACAATGAAGTTATTTCTAAAATGATCGACATCCCTACTTATAGAATCAATATAACAGATAAGGGATTAAACCAGAAATTCATCACTTGGGCAGAAGATGATAAAATTGAATTCCTCAGGAGTTTGCTCCAAAACTCTGACCCATGTTAAAAATTGCAATTCCCTATTCTTACCAATCAGTTAAAGCCTCCTTACCAGACCTTGACATCCCTTTTCTCTATCATTTCCAGGCTAGTTGATGACTTGAATATAGATGAGTTTATTTTCCTGGCCATTTGACTTATCACCATGAACCCTGACCAATAAATAATCAATTTTACAAAATACCTAGTTAGAGCTATTACAATCAACCTTTCTACTGCTATTCCATTAAGCTAATGTCACCATTGCACATACCTAGTCCATTTGGCCTTGTTTAATTAACCTAACTATTTCTTATCTACCAAAATCCTCATAGATGTTAAAGATGAAAATGACAAAGAAACATAAGTTATCCAATGAACTAATTTAATTTATCCAGGAATCCTTCCTAATTATTATGCTTAATTCATAGATTGTTTCTCCTTTTACTTGAAAGTTAAACTCACTGGAGAAGCCTCAAACAATATTTATGAGCAACCAAAAAGAATCCTCATGCTCACTGAGGAGCAAAGTATAGGAAGTTGGTTCCTCTATCAAGATTTATCTTTAATCCATCTATATGGTTTCAAAAGAGAACCTTTCAAATTACCCAAATATATTTCACCATTAATTTTTTCTTATGAAGTGCTTAGACATAAAATCACCGTAAATGAATTTCATTTTGTATCAAATATAAAAATGAGTACTCTTCAGTTATCCATACTCAATCCCACCTTTAACCACTAAATCCAAAAACTCTATAGATGTAATCAAAAAGGAAATGTTGTCATTTGGTTTGGTGCGAGATGAATGTTAGCACTATGACCCACTAGCAATTATTTCCGGACTGAGGAAATAGGAAAGGTTATAAGCATACGCACATGAAAGAAAGCTGGAAATAGAAAAGCTGGAAAATACCCTTTCTTCATTTAGTGGTCACATACAGGTGGTTATGGAAATACCAATAGGAAACAAAGGAACAAATGACCAAGTTGTGGTGTCAACCGAAATGCAAGTTCATGAGACAAAAATTGAACAGTCATCACCTGTCGTATTTTTTTCGGTAACAAAGAGGAAATCCAAGGTTTTAAGCCCAAAAGAGGCAATGTGTCGTGTGAAAGAAAAAGAAGGTGACGTAGACACTGAATTGTTCAAACATGAGGTTGAATAATTAAATAAGGAAATGCAGAAGGCAATTGAGGATACTCAACTAAAGGATTTTGGGGCTCAAGCTTTGGATATCAAACAAAATTTTACAGATTGGAAGTCAATGCAAATAAAGGAAACAAAATTAATGTTGTTGCCACAATTGTCTCAGTTAGTAGAAGAAATAGTGCTCAAAGACGTGGTCTCCACTGTTGGACCAGGGTTTATCTCTTTTGTTGATTTTGAGACGAATACTTTTAGTCTCATGGTAATCCAACAAGAACTCGGTGAGAATCAACAATTAGTAGGTTCCCATACATCCTCCTTGGCGATTAATTTGGGCAGAATGTTAGACCTAGATATGATCAATTTGAACAGGTAAGTTGCGGAAATCATTGCCAGATGATTACTAGACTCAACAACTGCAAATAGAAATATGAAAGGCATGTTTGAAAAGGTATTTAACCAATTTCATATTACACAGATAGCTCTGAGAACCAGGGCTAACCAGATCAAGGATCTGGAAGACATGGCGATTCATCAAGCCAACCAACCTAAAGAAATCAAACCTTTCAGAAAATTATTAGAGGAAAACGAGAAGGAGATTAAAAGAATGTAGAATATTATGAAGATCCATGACTATGACCCTCATATTTTAATACAATCTTTTAAGAGAAGAGAAGGAATTGAGAAGAAACAATAGGAGTTGAAAACTTCCATCCAACTTAAGGAAGAAGAATTCAAGAGAAAATACAGTTAACTGGAATTTTTAAAAGAAGAGTTTCGTGAAAAAGAGGAAAAACTTCTCAAAACTATTTCATAGTAAAGCTATGGTTGATCAATCCCTTGCCACCTCCCAAGTATTAGAAGCCGAAGGCTTAAATTTCTTATGCATAAAGGTTTCTCAATTAGAATAGGAACTTGATGAAGCTAGACAAGAAAGAGAAAGAGTCGAGAGGAGGAAGGAAACATTACTGGAACAAAAGAACGCCATGATAGAACAAATTCAAAATACACTTAAGGAGAAACAAGGTGAGGTCAAATCCTAGTGTGAGGTGATCAGGGTGATTACCAGAGGAAGATAGGTCCTCATATAGGAAAAACATGAACTTGTAGGGAAATTAAGCAAAAAATCTCAACAGTAAGAGCATATGTAGAGATCCTCTCCGACTGGGAAAAAGGGATAATCAAGAACGCCAATCTAGAGGCCAAAAGCACAAATTCAGTGCTAGAAGAAAGACTAAAGGACATTGACTCGCTCATTGATTGTATTAACATTTTGGAAGATGAAATTCTTGCCAAAATGAATCTGCCCCCAAGGGACGATTGAATATTCTCCCTCTGTAATGATGAAAGATAACCATATTTCAATGCATATCATGAAAGAAAAATTCGACAAAGCCTCTAAAGAGATCGATAATTTCAGAGTCAATTGGAATTATTTAGGCATATTTGGTGTCCCATCATTCGGGGGAAAGGAAAACTGGTTGATTTCCAATGAAGATTTCTATGATCGGTTGAAGGCCGCATAGCAAGACCTTTATTGTTTGGCTATGTAGGGGGAGGAATCTATTTCACCATCTATAGTACTAAATGCCCTCTACAAAGACTTCACGATCTTAGCTGGGATAAATAAGCTAATACGTAATATTCCCACGACATGCTATTAGATTATATCTCGATTGATGGTGGTGATAAATAAGTATAAAAGTGTTCCTTGGCTAGTATCAACAGATTGGGCCAGGATTGCTAAGGTCACAAGGTTCATAAATCAGAACATCATCCTAGAGAAGGCGTATTCAACTACTCAATTTTTGCAACCTGTTCAACCGATGCAATTAGTTACAGACCAGCAATAAGATTTGAGTGAAATCCCTTCTATCACAACTCATACACTTGTAACTAAAATGTTTGGAGCTCAAAGTTCCTCTCCTGTGGTTACATTGAAGGAATCTAAAGTGTCTAAGTCAAGGAGACGGTCATGATACATTAATTATTTTATTTCAAGTTTAATTTATTTTAATTTTTAATCCCGACATTTGATTAGTCCGAAGATAATTACTTATGTTAATATTATAAAAACACCCTAATTCTCATAATGAGGGGGTTGTTGACAAAATAACCATTTTTATGTTTTATGGATCTAACTGTACTTGATACACTGATATTCATTGGTTGAATGATATAACTCTACATTTCTGTTCAATTTTCTTTTATGTATGTATTTTTTTGTAGTAGTTTAAATCATGCTAAGTGCAAGACTTGTTTCACATTTAGTAGTTTCATTTAATTCAGTTCCTTGATGCTCTGATATCCATATCAAATTAAGCAATTGATGTATTGAGAATTCGATTGAAGAAGAGTTCCTAGGAGCTTGCCTATAGGTCTTAAGAACAATCCTTTTGCTTTACATATTCTCAAATTGCTACGTTTTCTTCATTTGTAGTGTGTGATATTTTCGTGTTTGAGATATAAATGAAACTTAAAATCATTGTATTCTCATGTCGATTTTTCATGATTTGATGATCCTAATTGGATCATTATATTGTTTTTCATCCATCTTGATGCATTTGGAGTGGAAAAAGTGAAGGAATCAGCTCACGGGACCGTTTTTACTGGCATGACCTAGTTTGGTGAAACAAGGTCTGATACCTTCTAGGAGCGTTTTCAGACATCAAACGATGTTTTATGGGGGTGAAACTTTTATTCTTAAGCTCAGAGTCTTTCCATGCTATTTTACACATAGAAAGCTTTCTAATGGCGCAAGAATCACATCAATCGGAGACTGTATGCAAAAGTAATGCCACTTAGAAGTTGACCTTCTTGTTTTCACACCTATAGTTCAGGAGGATGCCACGCCAGCCCCCATTATTCATGGAAAATGGGCTAGCCATGTGTTTTTGATGTAAAATACTATAGAAGAGTCTATTTTGTAACTCTAGTTAAGAGTTGACGTAATCAAACGTAACCACTAATAGGCTATCGGGCAGTGTTATAACCAGGACATTGGGAGGAAGAGACATTCCATTCTTTCGAGAGAATTTTGTTCCATAGTTGAGAAAAAATAGCCAGGAGAGATAGGAGGTAGAGCACGTAGAGAGGATCTTTGCACTATAGTAGCCCACAGGACACAAACATTACTTCTTTGTATCTGCAGCCATATTTCTAGACAAAGAAAGAGAGCAAAGCGATCTCACCTTCCAGTTGGGTTTTCTCCCAAAAGGGTTTCACATAGAGAATATCTTGTATCTTATGTGTGTGTGAGCTTATTTTTTCATTCTCTACTTTTCTGCATAATTTATTTTTACATGCATGCACTAATTACAGTAAAATCCTACAAATCTATAAATTAAATAAAACTATAATAGTGTAGAATCTCAGATTTTTAGTATAATATTACTAGATATGTTGTGAGGATATGTCAAGTGGAATAGCAGTGCAAAAGGAGGTGAATCTGAGTAGCCTTCAACAACATGAAGAGAAAGAAATGACCAAACTCTTCCATGTAAAGATACAGGTTAAGAAGACGAAGATTGATGCATTGTTTGACTCAGGATCGTAGAAAAATATCATTGCAATAGATATGGTCAAGAAGTTGGGGTTGGAAGTTCATGATCATCCAAATTGATATCCACTAGGATGGGTACATAAGGATGCAGAGTTGAAGGTAACAAAACAATGTAAAATTAGATTTTCTATTAGTGTTGATTTTATTAATGAAGTAAATCTGGATGTGGTTCCCCTTGATGTATGTGGAGTCGTGTTTGGGAGTTTGTACATGTACATGCGTGATGCAATATTCATGAGGAGAGCTAATCAATAGTGGCTCATCAAGGATGGAAAATCATTCATAATCAATGTGCACAAAGGCAAGTCAAAATTTTCATTTGTAAGTGCCAACCAAGCCAAGAAATTGATCAGTTCTAGAAAGAAGTATGTTTTATTGTTTTGAAGCGAAAATTAGTTTGTAGAGGAGTCAATAAGAGGCAAGGCATCCCTAGAGGGGTGTACTAAGAAACAAAAACAACAATTGGAGGAGTTGTTACATGCATACAAGGACGTGTTCTGAGAGCCTAGACAACTACCCCTTAAGAGAGAAGTGGAGCACAAGATCTAGCTATTGCCACACTCCCCATTGCTAAATATTGGGTTGTATAGATAGTCTGTTATAGAAGAAAGTGAGGTGAAGAAATAGTTGCAGCAGCTGCTAGAACAAGGTGTCATTCAACCAAGTACATCACCATGTGGGTCACCCATCATCATTGTGCCAAAGAAGGATGGGACTTGGCGGATGTGTATAAATTACAGGGTGTTGAATAAAATCATGCTCAAGAATAGATACCCCTTGCCCAGGATAGACAATCTGCTAGATTAGCTACAACAAGCAAAGTATTTCACCAAGCTAGACTTGAAGTGTGGATATCACCAAGTTTGAGTCAAAGAAGAAGATACATGGAAAAGCACCTTCAAAACTAGGCAAGGTTTGTATGAGTTGTTAGTTATGCCATTTTTCCTATGTAATGTACCAACTACATTTATGAGATTAATGAATTATGTACTGTGCCCTTTTATAGAATCATTTGTTATTGTCTATTTGGATGATATATGGTTATATAGTGCTACCTGGGAGGAGCATATTTCACATTTGACGCATGTACTGGAAACATTGAAGAAGCACCAACTCCTAGCAAATCTCAAGAAGTGTGAGTTTGTGCAGTAGTCCTTGGTGTATTTGGGATATGTGGTTGGTGGAGGAGAATTGAAGATAGATCCTTCCAATATGGAGGCCATCATGAAATGGTTGGTGCCTACTAATGTTACTGAGGTTAGGAGTTTCATTGGAGCAACACAATACCTGAGGAAATTCATAGCCTTATTTTCAGTGGTAGTAGCACCGCTTCACGCCATAACAGCAAGTGGTGGGAGTTTCCAGTGGGGAAAAGGGCAACAAAAGGCTTTTGGTGAGTTAAAGAAGAAGATCAGTGAAGCACCAGTTCTGGAATTACCAAACTTGCAATGACCCTTTGAAGTGGAGATAGATGCGAGTGGGTATGCTATGGGAGTTGTCTTGATGCAAGGGGGAAGGCATGTTTGCTACCATTTTGAAGTATTTCATGGGGCAATTCTTAACTACCATATCTATTATAAGGAGCTCTATTCCATGGTGCAAGCTGTAAAGAAGTGGAGGCACTATTTGATGGGAAAGGAGACAATAATCCACACAGATCACCAACTGTTATAGCATCTGTAGGCCCAAAATAAGCTACAACAGACCAGACACTACAAGTGGATGGCGTTTTTACTCCAGTTTCATTTTGTGATCAAGTATAAGAAGGGTAGCACAAACAAGTTGGTTGATATTCTTTCAAGGCCACCCACATCAAAGATTACAACTTTGGGGGCTCTTATGCACATGGAGCCATTCACCCATGATGCACACAGAGAGGCATATTCAGAAGATGAGGACTTCAAGGAGGTGTATCAACAGTTGTAGAGTCAGAGTCATGTGCATGATGGAGACAACATCGTTGACTACCATCTCCAGGATGGGTTACTCTACATGCTAGATAAGTTATGTGTTCCTAAAGGTAAGTGTTTGTAGCTGATTAGAGAGGCTCACACATCCAAGGTTGCGGGGTACCTTGATGTAGGGAAGATCATGGCTAACTTGCAAAGGTATGTGTATTGGCCCAAGATGCAAGAACAAGTAACTAGATTCATAAGAGGATGCATGTTTTGTTGTACCAGCAAGCCTAGCAACAAGAAACAGGGCCTATATCATCCCTTACTTGTACCTACTCATCCTTGGGAAAGCATTTCCATGGACTTTCTAGGAGGTTTACCAATAACCAAGAAGGGACATGAATACCTGTTTGTGGTAGTTTATAGGTTCAACAAGATGTATGATACCATCAACAGACAAGAAGCAACAAACTTGTTCTTTGGACAGGTCTGGGTACACTTTGGGATACCAAGGAGAATCATTTCAGATAGGGATACAAGATTTCTTAGTGCATTTTGGACTACATTGTGGGAGAATATGGACACAAAGTTAAAGAGATCTACAACATTCAATCCCTCATAGATGGGCAGACAGAAGTAGTCAATAGGACTTTGGTGCAACTTTTGAGGGGTTACAACTAGAAGCATTCGAAGACCTGGGATGAAATTCTGGTGTATCTACAACATTCTTATAATAGAGCAGTCCACACTTCTACAAGAAAGTCCCCATTTGAAACTTGTTTTGGATATTTTCCACCTTCACCTTTGGATATTGCATATGGGCAGTAAGGAGGAGTGAAGGAAGACATCACAGGAGATGCTTTAAGAGCTGAAAAATTTATAGAGAAGATCAGACAGATCCATCTATAGGTACAAGAAACACTGCAAAAGTTGTAGGTGAAATATAAGGCTAGACATGATTAGCACAGAAAAGAGAAATCATTCAAGGTGGGAGACATAGTATGTCTACAGTTGAACAAGGAGAGGTTGTATGGGCCTCGTAAGAAAATAAAGGCTCTAAGGTATGGTCCCTTGAGATACTAGAAAAGGTAGGTGATAATGTCTATCGACTCAGTTTATCACCATATATACACATTTACTCAGTTGTAAACGTGGAGAATTTGAAACTCTATGCGCCTTCCATGTTAGATCAAGGAGAGGAACAAGTCATACCTTCTGTGGAGGATTTGGCACCAGACATTTAGGCAAAGTTGACAGAAGATACTATTTTTCAGAAGAGGTCCAAAACTACAAGACAAGGGAAACAAGACCTTTTGCAGATTGGGTTGAAGGGACAACTTCCAGGCAAATCTCAATGGTACACCAAAGAGAAGGTGGAGGAAAAATTTCCTCACCTCAGTCAGTAAAATATTTTGGGGACCAAAAGCCTCCTAAAATGGGGAGGTGTGATTCGAATTGGATCATTATATTGTTTTTCATCCATCTAAATGCATTTGGAGTGGAAAAAGTGGAGCAATAAGTTCATGGGACCGTTTTTACTTGCAGCAACTAGTTTGGCGAAACAAGGTCCCTAACCTTCTGGGAGCATTTTGAGGCATCAATCGACGTTTTTTGGGGGTAAAAAATTGGCTTTAAAGCACAACATCTTTTCATGCTATTCTACACACATAGAGCTTTCCAATGGCGCAATAATCACATCAATCAGAGTCCATATGCAAATATTATGCCACCCAGAGGTTGACCTTTCGGTTTTCACACCTATAGTTCGGGAGGATTCCATGTCAGCCCCATTATTCATGGAAAATGGGATAGCCACGTGTTTGTGATGTAAAAGACTCTAGAAGGGTTTATTTTGTAACTTTAGTTAAGAGTTGATGTAGTCAAGCTTAACCACTAGTAGGCTATTAGGTTGTGTTATAATGGGGCCACGAGGAGGAAGAGGCATTCCATTATTTCAAGAGAATTTTGTTCCAATGCTGAGAAAAGATAGCTAGGAGAGATAGGAGGTAGAGAACACAGAGAGGATCTGCGCACCGTAGCAGCTCACAAGCCACATGCATTACTTCTTTGTATCTGCAGCCATATTTCCAAACAGAGAAAGAGAGCGAAGCGACCTCACCTTCCAGTTGGGTTTTCTCCCAAAAGGGTATCCGAGAGAGCATATATTGTGTATTATGTGTGTGTGATATTATATTTCCATTCTCTACTTTTCTTCTTGATTTACTTTTACATGCATGCACTAATTACAATTAATTTTACAGATCTAGAAATTAAATAAAATTGTAATAGTGTAGAATCTCATATTTTAGATATAATATTATCATATCTATTGTGAGGAGCTGTCCAGTGGAATATCCACGGCAATTTTCAGATCATTTGATGGTTTTGATATTTACTATTAGTTCATTAGTTATTTTGGAACTAACTCGAGAAAGAAATAATAGTTGCACATGCTACATTGTTCTTGCATAATATCACTGAGTCAATTTTTTGTCTCAAATACTTATATTTTTTTTTTTATGTTCATATGTTATGTTTTCCTTTCTTTATTTTCTTTTTCTATTTGTAATGCTTTCTGAGTTTGTCTTTGGTGCATGAGTTATATTTTTCATCGACTATTAATGATTAAAATTTCTCATGTTAAAGTCGTATTATCACTATAACGTCTTATTTGATCATTATCTGACCCTATTCTATTTGCATTTTTAAAATTACATAATTATAGCCAGGGATACCTCCTGTGGTGTGTAGGAGGTTAGCATAAGATCCCTAGAATGAGAGGATTTCAAAATCCTCAGTGAATGCATTCTTATATTGTTCTAACTAAGGAACGATTTGGGAACCAACAACAATTTACAAAGATCAATATTGTCACAATTATTTTGAAATTGAGATTTAATATGAGCATATATAGGACATTCTAAAATAAAGTGCTTTTCATTCTCTACCTTATTAGCACTACAAAGCTGGAATTTTTTTTATATGAGAAAATTTTAGGAATTGCCTAACACCCTATTTTGTCTTTCGCTCTATCTTTATTGTACCACAATTTCTCTTTATATATCTATAATATTTTTAATGATATCAATATTCTGCAAAGTAACCTTCTCTATTCTCCAATTTATATAATCAAGTACATAAATTAGGTGTACTTATTATATTTAAATTTAAAACGTAAGATTAGAACTAAGAAAGCAAAAAAAACATAAATTATTTATCAATTCATTATAAAAAATAATAAAAATAAATATATTTATATCAAAAGAATAAATAATGCATTTATTTTATGGAAATATTTTCATAAAATATGTAGATGTACAAACTACCCATCCATATGTCAAGGCACAAAACATTAGCTATGACTCAAAGTACTTGTCATGGAAGTCCTACCGATCTATAAAGCTTGCAAAGTATTGCAAGGTTTATATCCATGTATGCAAATCAAACTAAACTATATTTGGTACCCTAGTAAAAGTATGACAAATATCTTTATATGGCACATCCAGGTTTATATCCATGTATGCAAATCAAACTAAACTATATGTGGTACCCTAGTAAAAGTATGACAAATATCTTTATATGGCACATCTTTTTATTGCACATGAACATCTTGATGACTTATTGTTACATATGATATCAAATTGAGGAACATTCCACTACAAATGGCTCATGATATGTTTTTTCACATGTACATCATTATATGTTACAATTAAAATGATAAATGAAGATTTGCATAACATCTTGATATACCTGTATTGATATTTGATATAAAGCTTAAAATAACTCCTTTATTGAGTGTGCTTTACATTATTCTAATATGATAACATATATGGCCACATGATAGCATTCAATGGTATAACCATAAAGAGTTGATGGTGATAATATTTGCATGATGATAAGAAAGTTTACATATTAATTTATGGAAAAACCATGGCATGGGTTCTCAAACACCCATGGGCATATATCAAAATGTTAAGAATCCTAATGCTAAAAGGATATGCTATTACACTATGCAAAAGATTTAGTTATCAAGGCATGACACATAAAGGTAATGTACAAAGGTTATGAGTCATATTGTTTAAAGTAAGGCATCATATGACACCTTGTACAAAGGAGATGTTATAAGTATGGTGCAACATGGTGATGTACATGATTTAGTTTAGATAGTTTTATTCTTATGTCATAACATATGATTCACTCTTCCTGATAACCTTTATGAGTTTTGTTGGTAAAGATTAACGATTGACATATTATATGATTTTTTTTCATGTAATGAGGTTCGAAATGGTAATTTTTGACCGTTGCAACATATGTAGATGCCATGTATTTATTGTGAAAAAAAGTGGGAATAAACGGTGTTGATTTTGCATCTCGCCCCTCTTCGAATATGTTAGGGTTTATTTGAACTTGCTCATTTTACTTTATGGTTATTTGAGAATTTTGTAGTTGTTTTTTGGCATTGTGTGGAGATTTGGAGTTGAATTAAAGACCCTGGTAGTTTTTGAATGGATTTCAGTGGTTTATAAGATCAAAATTCTCTTAACAAGTGACTTTGGTTAAGGTGAGTACTTGTTGTGGTTCAAAAGTATTATATTAACTAATACCTAAGCTCGGTTTGGGAATAGTTTGGTTGGATTTACTTCTCTTTTTACTACTTTATCTTTGTGCACAAAAATACAAATTGTTATGCTATTGCAATATATTGATATATGAGATTACTAGGATAACAATCTCCATTTTCCAAGGAATGGATACTCATTACAATGAATGAGTAGCACTTAGTTTAAATAGTTATATCTTGGGTTTCTTTCACTTTTCCATACTTCCATTTTTCATCTTGTATTTCTCATTTAAGCTCATATTACTCTATTTAGTGAAAGGCATTAAAAGATAAAATATTTGTTGTTTGGTTGGTTGTAGCATGTACGGAAAATAAGTCATGTGAACCCTGGTGAAAACTTACAATAAATATTATATGTACTCAAGAAATGTATGTGTGGGATTTTCTAAGAAAAGTCATTCGTTATTTAAAGAAGAATGAAATAATGGAAAACTTGGTTTTCTAATGCAAAGTTATAGGAGAAATTTATGGGTTAAAAAGAAAAACTACAATGCATGTTGTATTGGTATCAAAGTTTGTGGGTGAGAAAATTGTTGGACTTTTGACTTAAGAAGTATTCCATTCTTCAAAGAACAGATGAAAACTTTGGATGCTATGTGGTTTTATGATATGGGATTACGATGAATGTAAAATATTGGTTTTACTTGTAATATTAAATTGATTACATAATAAACTTACGGAGTGTTCAATTACATAATAATCTTGTGAGGGGTTTAAGTTAAAAAATGTTATTGGCCATACCCTCTTTTTCATATTAAATTGTTATGATGAATCAAAATGAAAAATATTGATGTAAAGAAAACCTTTATGAGCTAGGTTTACTAGGTGATAGTAAAATAGTTTTTTTCATTTTTTCCATATGAAATAGGGTCATTTTGGAATGTAAAAATAAAATATATGTAATATTGGGTCAATATTGTTTCTTTCAAATAAAACTATAGGCTTCTCAAAAAATGATACTCTGGATTCAAAATTTATTTAGTATGATGGTTTGCATGATTATTGTGATTCATATTTATATATGACTTTTTGAAGAAAATAATGAAGCTCAATTATTATAAATGTTTTTAGAACTTTTCTCTTCTAGGGTTTATATTCTATTTTAGTTCCAAAATAAATGCTTGTCTCATAACTGCAAACATAAATTCATTTTGTACAAGTGTTTTATAAAGGATTTCAATTGTAGTATGAAAGAATGTTGTGAAAGTCTAGAACTTATTGTAAATGTCTGGTGCCAACTTACAATTTGGAAATTGTTTCAAGGAAGAGTAGAGATTATTTGGAATTAACCCTTTATAGTATAGATTTTGATTTATTTTAATAGATATGTTGTGATGAATGTCCAATGGTATATCTATGGAAATTCATAGATCATACCAGTATCAGAGCAAGATTTTTTTGGAATTTTGTAGGATGTTTTAGTGGATCGAGGAAAAAATTTGAATCAAAAGCTATAAAACCCTAGGCATGGCTGGAAAATTTGTTTATAATAAATCCCAAGATTCGATAGATGAGATATTCTTAAGCCTAAAAGCGCGGGTCATAGATATCAACTGTAATATGAACATCCTTATGGAAGCTTTGGATAACAAACTTGGAATCAAATAAGAAAAATGTTCCAATCGATAGGTCATATCAATGGAAAAATCAAGGGATCAAGAAGATCTAGAGGAAGAGTTAAAGAACCCAAGAAAGAGTAGCTGGTTTCAAGAACCATGAACCATTCATAGTCCCTCTTCAAAATGGAAACAAAGGTGGACATCAAATAATATCAAAGTGAGATTGATGCTTTGAAATTAAATGACTGGTGGCAATTGTCATATTTTTAATTTAGTGTCCACTACATAGATGGAGAACACAAAATTTCATTCATTGATTTGAAATTAGAGGGCCATTCTCTAACTTGGTGGGAAAGTCACACATAAACCCTTAGGCTAAAGGGGGATCCTCTAGTAACTAGGTGTGAGGATTTTAAAACTATCATAAAGTTCCACTTTCTATTATATCAAGTATGTAGAGGACTAGTGAATCCATTTTCATTATTTTAGGTAGAGGTAGGGGCAGTGTGTATAGGAGTACACCACATCATACATGAAGATGGAAATAATGTTGGGTATCTCTCCCAAAAATCTAGATCCATGCCTCAAGTATGTGGGGGATCTACATAGCTATTTGCAAAAGAAAGTGATGGTGTTCAATCCCATAACCTTGGAGAAGGATTTTGTGTAGGCATTGTACTTGGAAAACATAGGCTAGAAGAAAGGGAAGTCAAGTGGTTCAAAGAAAAAGGAACACCAGGAATATTATCAAGATGGGAAGAAGCAATGAAAAGTGGGAAAGGATAAAAGCACAACAACCAAAACACAACAATGCATATATATTAGCAACCAATGCAATAGTGATGGTCACACAAAGAAGAAGTGTTGAAAATTACATCCACATCTCAACCAAAGGAAACTTAAGAATGACATAACGAAAAAAATATCATAGCCACAAATTCTAGCAAGTAGGTGGAAAAAAACTCTAATGTGGATGAGAAGAATGTTTTCACATCAATGCAAAAGGGGGTGAATCTCAGTGGCCTTCATCAACACGAAGAGAAGGAAATGAGTAAACTCTTCCATTTAAAGATATAAGTCATGAAGACAAAGATTGATGTTTTGTTCAACTTAGTTTCATAGGAAAATCTCATAGTAGCGAATCTAGTAAAAGAGCTTCGGATGGAGGTTCATAACCATCCTAGCCCATATCAATTAGGATGGGTCAATGGGGATGAAAATATAAAGGTAACCAAACAATATAAAATTAAATTTGATACTGATGATGATTTTATTGATGAAGTAGAATTGGTTGTAGCTCCACTTGATGTATGTAGAGTTTTTCTTGGGAGTCCCTATATGTACATGTAGGATGCAATATTCATGCAGAGATCCAACCAATACCACCTTATAAAGGACATAAAATAATTCCTTATAAACAACATAGGATAAATTCAAAGATTTCATTCATAAGCGGAAACCAATTTAATTAGTTTTAGAATGAAATATGTTTTACTATTTCTAGGATAAAATTCATCTGATGAGGAGTCAATAAGGTCAAAGGAATCCTTGGAAGGGTGTATTGAGGAATTTAGAAACTATTGGAAGAGTTTTTATAGGCATATCCTAAAGGGCTACCACCCAAGAGGGAAGTGAAGCATAAGATCCAATTGTTTCTAAATTTTCCTTTGCCAAATATTGGGTTGTATAGACAGTCCATTCTATAAACAAGCAAAGTGAAGAAGTTGTTGCAACAACTATTGGTGTAGAGTTGTTATTCAACCAAGTACATCACCATGCGGGTCACCCATCATAATTATACCAAAGAATTATGGGACTTACGTGAATGTGTGTCGATTACAAAGAATTAAACACGATTATATTCAAGAACATATACCCTCTACCTAGGATTGATGACCTATTAGACTAGTTCTAGTGAACAGAGTACTTCACCATATTGGATTTAAAAATTAGGGTATCACCAGATTTAATCCAGAGAAGGAGATACTTATAGCCACCTTCAAAACTAGATAAGGTTTGTATGAGTGATTAGTCATTCCATTTGGTCTATGTAATGCACAAGCTAAATTCATGAGATTAATGAATGATATACTACACCCTTATTTAGATTCATTTTTTATTATTTATTTGGATGATACACTAGTTTACATTGGTACCTCAGAGGAGCACATCTCACACATGTTACATGTGTTAGAGACTTTGAAGAAGCACCGATGGTTCAAAAATCTCAAGAAATGTGAGTTTTCACAACAATATTTGGTGTATTGGGCTATTGTGATTGGTGGAAGGGAGTTAAGGATAGATCTTTCTAATTTGGAGGACATCATGAAGTAGTAGTTTGCCTAGGATTTTTTTTTAGGTTAGGATTTTCATTGGGTAGCATAGTGCCTGAGGAAATTCATATCCTCATTTTTAGTAGTAGCTACATGACTTCATTCCATAATGATAAGTGACAAGATATTCTAGTGGGGGAAGGGTCAACATAATGCCTTTGATGAGTTGAAGAAGAAAATCAGTAATCACTGGTTCTCACATTACCAAAGTTGCAATAACCCTTTGAAGTGGAGATGGTTATAAGTGGGTATGTTATGGGAGTGGTCTTGGTGTAGGGAGGAAGTCATGTACATTGGAAATGCTAAGAGGGGGATGAATTAGTATTTCTCATCAATTAGTTATTTTGTTTTTACTTTACATAGCATTAACTAACATTAGCATCAAATCATAACATGAATCAACACCAATCAATAGTGCACAAAATAAAAAACTGTAGACACTGGAAATTTTATATGGAAACCCTTATGGGAGAAAAACCCTCCTCCTCCTTCTTCTTCTTCTTCTTTTTTTCTTTTTTCTTTTATGTTGGGCTGTCTCAAAGAAGTTTTCAACCCTAGCTTTTTCCGTAGATGCCTCATAGAGGTTTTCACCTAGGTGCTTTATTTCCTTTTTCTCTTTTGTTTTTGTTTTTGTTTTTAGAAGCTATGTGGATTATTCCTTGGGCATATGTATTTTATACAAATTCAACCTATAACAATCGACAAGTAAGGGAATCCCTTCCTCGTCAATTGTTCTGACTTGGACGGGCCCATTCTCATGTCATTTCAATACTAGATAGGAACCCAACGATCTTGTCATTAAATTTTGCTTGAAATCCTTGAATCTGGAATCATACAACAAGGCCCAATCTCCTTCTTTAAAAGTCTTCTCTTTAATGTGTTTTTCATGCCAAATCTTCCATTGTAGCTTGATTATCCCAGTGTGCAGGAGAGTTTGCAGCCTAAATTCATCTAGACCATTGAGTTGGAGCAACCTCTCCTCTTGTGTTTTAGTGAGGTCCAAGTCTAATTGAGCTTCCATCCTTAAGGTGTTGTACTTGAATTCAATTGACAACAGGGCCTTCTTCCCACAAACTAGTTCAAATGGAGTGAATCCAGTGGTGGTATTCCAAGTGGCATTATAGGCCCAAGTGGCTTCCAGAAATTTATTTGGCCAATATTTTTTGTTGTTGCTAACAAAATTGGTTAAAATATTCTCTAATTCTCTATTTGTGATCTCCACCTTCCTATTTGCTTGAGGGTGATAGGAAGTGGATTCCCTGTGCTTGATGTGGTGTTGCTTCATGATATATTCAATCATATTTGATGTAAATTATGCTCCTTTATCAAAGAATAACTCCCTTGGAAAAAAAAAAAACTTGTATAAGATGTTATCCCTTATAAATTCAACCACCTTTTGGTGAGTTATTGCCTTTCTCACTGTTGTTTCAGCCCATTTAGTCAAGTAATCAATGCACGCAATGATATATTTCTTCTATCTTGATGGGGGATCAATAGGTCCAATGAAATCCATGCCCCACTTCTCAAATGACTCTAGAGTCACTTGAGGTTGTAAGGGCATTTCATCCTTGGGTGTGGGCTTACCCATCCTTTGGCACTGATCACACCTTGTGGTGTACCTCCTTGCATCTAGATGTAAAGTGGACCAATAATAACCTGATTGTAGAACTTTGAAGGCTCTCCTCTTAGCAGCAACGTGGACCCCACAGGGTCCATCATGGCATGCTGAGAGGATTTCAAAGACCTCCTCTTCCCTCACACATCTCCTCAAGATTTGATATGGTCATAATATGAAAATATTTCCTCCAGTACAAGTGAATTAGGCACGTTTCCTAACAATATATCTTTTCTCCTTGGAAGATAGATTAAGAGGGAACCTCTGAGCAACCAAGTAGTTGTCTATATCATCAAACCAAGGATAAAGCATCGATATGGAAAAGAGATGTTCATTTGGAAGTTGATCATCCACCATTTCTTCCTTCCCTGCAGGAAGGGTTAGTCTTGACAAGAAATATGTAACCACATTCTCTTTCGTTGGTTTATTAGTAATAGTCAATTCAAATTTTTGTAATAATAAAAACCATCTAGTGATCCTAGCATTGACATTAGGTTTATTCATGAAATACTTAATGGTTGCATGATCAGTATGAAAAAAAGTTTGATAACTAGTGATATAATACTTAAGCTTTTTCAAAGAATGTACCAATGCTAATAGTTCCTTTCCAGTGACATCATCATTTAACTCATCTTTAGAAAGGTTCTTACTGATGAAATAGATAACATAAGGTAATTTTTCTTCCATTTGTCCTAAGGCTGCCCCAACAGCTTTATCTGATGCATCTATGTGTATATGGAAAGGATATGTCTATTTGGGGCCCCTAAGGATGGATGAAGTGGTCAACTTTTCTTTCAGTACTTCAAAGGCTTCTTGATAGTTGTTTGTCCAAAAAAAATCTGAATCTTTAGCCAACAATCCAAACAAGGGTGAAGCCAATTTACTAAAGTCTTTAATTAACATTTTATAATACCCAACTAATCCAAGGAAACTCCTGACATCTCTTTGTTTTTGAGGGATAGGGACCCTTTTGATGACAAAAATTTTGTTTAGGTCAACCTATATCACTTCCTTGGATATAGAATGGGCAAGGACAGTCCCCGCATTCATAAAAAAAATCACATTTCTCATAACTCAATGAAAGATTCATTTCAATGGATTTCTTTAAGACTTTGCACAGATTAGAAAGAGATTCCTAGAAGTCACATCCATAAGGAGTGAAATCATCCATGTATATCTCAACAAGGTCATGAACAAGTTCAACAAAGATACTTAGAACTTCCCTATGGAAAGTAGTAGGGGCATTTAACAGACTAAATGGAAGGACTATATAGGCAAAGGTACCCCAAGGACATGTAAATGTGGTATTATCTTGGTCTTAAAGGTTGATCTGAATTTGGTTATATCCACTAAATCCATCCAAGAAGGAGATTTTCTTTTTCATGTAAGGCCATCTAGGACTTGGTCAACAAAGGGAAAAGGAAAATGGTC
This sequence comes from Pinus taeda, assembly GCA_000404065.3. Lineage (NCBI taxonomy): Eukaryota > Viridiplantae > Streptophyta > Pinopsida > Pinales > Pinaceae > Pinus > Pinus taeda. Next base: position 46,571 of record APFE030846623.1, read on the forward strand.
CTTCTTTGTATCCTTGTTAAGTTCTCAGTAATTGACACAGATCTTCCACTTCCCATTTTTATTGGGGACTAAAACAAGAAGTGACACCCATTCACTGTCTAAAATGGGGTATATGAACCCTGCATATAGTAACTTTTGCAATTCTTCTTTCACAATGTCCTTAAGGCTAGGTTCATCCTTCTTTGGGGTTTTCACACAGGATTACATCCCTCTTTTATGTAAATATCATGAGTACAGATTGAGGGATGCACACCTTGCATTTCCTTATAATCCTAGAAAAAACATCCAGGTGTTGCCTTAACACACTGCATAATTGTTCTTCTTGCTCAATAGAAAGAGAGGGGTTGATATTTAGAGTTCTAGATGGGCCAATATCCACAATATTTGCCTATTCTAGTCTAGAGTCAAGAGAGCACAAATCATCCCAAGGACTACTCTCATATTCTTTCATCATCTCATCAACTGATATGAAAATAGGAGGATGATTCTGTAAGATATGGTCAGTAAGGTCATCTTCATCAAGCTTCCCCTCTCCTATAACAATTTCTAGAGTGCAAACTGGGTCAAGGGATGTCTGATCAAATTCTTCCTCTTCCTCATCCTCTAACCGTAAGGGTAAATCATGCTCAATAGAAGGATGAGCACGGGGATACAACACAAGTTGTTTTGATAAATTCCCATTATTAATAGTCATGTTCCCGTCTCTACAACTAATGTAGGCATCAATAGTGGCCAACCAAGGTCTCACTAGGATGAGAGGATAACCATTAAACTTGGTTTTGGGTTGGAGGACCAAGAAAGCAATTGGGTATTCCAAGGAGTCAATGGAGACCATCACATCCTCAATATCTCCCTCAAGAGCTACTATGGATCTGTCTGTAATATGTGGCGCTATAGTGGTCTTCCTCAAAGCCCCTTGGAGGTTGATATTCAACATGGTTTCCCTAGTCATTACATTGATTGCATCCCCAAGATAAATCAAGTTATTAGGTACCATAATGCTATCAATGTGCATATCCACTGCTGGGATACCAGGATCCAAGTACTTTGGAGAGATCACCCTCCCAAGCATTAGATCAAATAGTTGTCCAACAACATTTATTGTGGGGGTATCTCTCCTTCTTCTCCCATGTCTTTTGAAACATTCCTCCTTGATAAGATTCTTGTAAATGGGAACATCTTTGATGGCATGGAGAAGGGGTATCTTAACACACAAGTTCTTCAATTCTCCCAGAAGTTCAACCTCTTCTGGGGTGTGTTGTTTAGTGTGGATGAAACTTTCATGATAAGGAGGTATATTGACTTGAGGGACACTCTCTTCCTTCTCTTCTTAAATATATCCAGGTGGAGAAGGTGGGGGATTATCTGAGAGTGCTTTCCCAGACCGAAGGTTGATTTCTTGTATTTCTATAGCATAATTAGGATATGATGTCTCCCCACTATAAACTTATTGTTCTTTCTTATTGTTTGGGTTCAAATTGGGTTAAGTAGGCATTTTAGGTTTCTTAGGTGGATTTTGGTGAGGAGGTTGTGGTTGAGGTGGAGGAAGTAAAGTAGGAGGTTGAGTTATTTAAGGCCTCCACCTTGGTGAAGGGTTGCCCCATTGGGAAGGTTGGGGTGGATATGGATGAAAATGAGGGTTGATAAGCTGAGGAGAATATTGAGGAGCATAAGGTTAAGGAGGAGGTGTGGACCATGATGGATGAGTGAAAGTGTACCAAGGCTAGAAGTGTGCATTCTGATTTGGATTGTAGTGAGGTTAATTTGCATCTTGCATGCCTTTTTTATATCGTCGAGGACTTGGGGGTATCCTTTGGTTAATGAATAAAAATTTCTTTGACCCACCTTCTACCCCTCCTTGGTATACAACGTTTAGGCCTATTAGCGAGGAACATTTATATGTTGCAAATTCTCCACAGACAAAGCAGGCTTGTTTGACATTCAATGGGCTCATTCCTAGAATGTATTTTAGTACATCTAGGGAAAAATATAACTAATGCCCTTTCTACTTCCTCTTGCCTCCTTTTGATTTGCATAGTATCCATTTGTAAGGCAAGAGTATGTAGCATTTCACTCTTAAAATCTTCCAACATGCTTCCTATCTCATACTTGATGGCTGTTGTGGAGGGAGAGGAACTAACCAAGATTTGGCTAGACCTACCCTTCTTCCTAGCGACCCTGGAGTGATTCTTGAATACAAATTTGATTTCATCATAAGTAAATTGGTAGATATATCCTCTAGAGAGCATGTTGAGGGTTTCCATTACATCCTCCTTGATCCCTCAGAGAAGAACTAGCATGAGTGACTCAGGATCAAGGGTACAGTTGGCCTCCTGTAATTGAGTTCCTTTCCTCATAGTCCTCTAAAGATTCATCAAGTTGAAGGGTCATCCTAAAGATTTCCTCCTTTGTTTCTTTAGACCTACAGTAATCCTGATATTTGTCATTGAAGGTTTGTTGCATTTGGGCCCAGGGAGTGATGTTACCTCAAGGTAGAGTCAAACTAGCTCAAGGCCCTCAACCCTGAACATGTTCTACATTTCTACTCAATGCAACACATGCATCAACCTCTAGCTTGTAGATATTTTTAATCCTAACACCAATCTGCTTAACTAAGAAAAATGCTTTAGATAGACCTTCCCTTCACTGAACACCACATCATATCCGTTGTCTTCAATTACAGATACATAAACTAGACTTTTCTTCAAACTATGCACATACATTACATTGTTTAAGTGAAGATGGGATTCTGAATTCCTCTTAAAGGTGACAATGCTAATTTTTGAAGAAAGTGTTACTAGGTTTGGTCTTCATAAATGTAATTTTTATCTTTGTACTTGTAAAAGAAAAGAAATATTATTTTTGTTAATTATAAAATGATTTTCTTGCTCATTTAGTAGGTCTAGCATGTGTTGAAGTGATATAGGAAAGTCAAAGAGTCAAAGAAAATGTTGAAGATCTCTTCTTGAGAATATATAAAATGTATATGAGTCAACCTAGTGTCTAAATCAACCCTCTTAGACAAGCACAATCCTCTTGAAGAAGTCGACCAAAAAAACGATGTAAAAGAAGTCATGTCAAATCAAATAAAAGACACAATGGTTCCCACACTCATGTCATCTTATTATGGAGAGGTAACCACTATAGATACTGTTATGAAACCAGCTCCGAAAAAAGATATAAAAGATAGATCAACGCCTTAAAATTTAGCCTCTTCGAGGGGACAACCTCCTTTACATTACATAAATGAACAATTCTTGGATGATACAAATGAAAAGGCCTCCTTTCTATATATTAGGAGTCTAAGGGGTCATAACTAAATAAGAGCCGACATAACAATAAATATGTAAGGGCACAATAATAACAATAGTGGGCTTCTATGGGGCACAATAGTAACAATATGGGCACTACGTGGGTACATCAATATAATAAGTGGGTTGTACTAATAACAATAAGGGGTTACACTAGTAGTATAGGAGCCTAACCCATGCCCCTCTCCTTCAAAAAGCATTGTCCTTAACGCTTGAGTAGTTCTTGATGCTTCTGTATAAAATTCTTGTCCTTCCATGTGGAATCTTCAGTGGGTAAGTTCTTCCACTTGATGAGATACTCTGAAATTGATCGATTTCGTAGCTGTTGGGTTCTTGTTTCGGTCACTGCTCCAGGTTCCAATATGATTTTTCTTTCCTCTTCAATTTCTGGCAATATTGTTTGAATTGGGATCTTTTGCAACTTTTGAATAAGTGGCCATACGTCTTCGTCCTTATTCCATTCATCCCTTGCTTCATTTATCCAATCTGGTTGGATAATATAAATAACACAAAACAATGCTTCGACATTCTCATCCTTGAAGAATATTCCCATTTGGTAAGGTCGCCATTTTTTAAGTGCATGTAGTATTGCCAACATTTCCTTCTCATAAATAGCTTGCTTGAGATGTAGCAGTAAAAATACCCAATCACCTACATCAAAACATTTTTGACTACGATGTTGATCTACCTGTTGTTTCGTTTGATTTTGCACCGAAGTGGTGTTATCCTTTAAAAGTTGGAGAACTTGTCGTTGATGCTTGATGTGATCTTTCACTGCTTGAACCTTTTTCTTCTTGATATGTCCTTCCATCTTTAGAGTTTGAGGAGTGGTAGTTTCTTCCAATCCTTTACAAGATATGGTCGGATTCATTTCTTGATGCTCAATGTGATCTTTCACTTCTTGA
>APFE030846623.1:52092-68047 GCA_000404065.3 Pinus taeda
TAGTGGGCTTCTATGGGGCACAATAGTAACAATATGGGCACTACGTGGGTACATCAATATAATAAGTGGGTTGTACTAATAACAATAAGGAGTTACACTAGTAGTATAGGGGCCTAACAGATACCCAGCTAGGATCACCATAGAAAACATAGAAAACTCGAACTCTCTATAATTTCGTATGGGTGCAAGAAGCTCTGAAACTTTGGACAAGTATAGTGGTTTAGGATTTTCGGACAAGTACAGTGGCTCATGAATTTCGATAAGTGTACTAGCTCAGTTTCAAATAAGAATCTTTTTGCTTTTGGATGGGTTCCACAAAAGTGTAGTATTGGCATATCTATGATAATAAAGATCTTTGTGCTGGAAGAAAACATAGTCAATTTCTTGACATAATTGAGATGGTAAGGATCTCGGTGATCCCTCACTAACACACATTGTCTCGGAATTCATTCTGACACAGTCATTATCTCAGCATAATCATAATCACAATCTCAGTCATGATATTGATAAGGGCGTAGTTACAAGATCTTAGTACAACTCTCATGTGTATATATACATATCTTGTTGTTATAGTGAAGGGGAAACAAGTGCCATGTGAAGGAGCAACAATGATCTTGATGGAGGTGCAACAGTGATGCAAGCAATAATGATATTGGTGGTGCAGTAGTGATGGCCTCAATGGTGCAACAATGATGATGATCTAAGCAATGAAAAAGAAGAGGATTGGAGTCTTGGTATTGGAGTGGCCTAATAGGTCAAGGGTCATGGTCTTGGTATTCATCAATTCAAATATCTATAAGAAGAATTTTGTGTGGGTTTTCCTCTCGAAGAGTGAGAGGTCTTGGCCCTAGCAGGAAGCCAACATCTTGGGGTTATTAAAACTCTTTAACAGGTTATTCCTCCACCATCTAAATTTTTCTCACTTGTATGAAATATTTATTTATAAATCTTATGTTCGTGTCTATTTGTTTTGGTAGCTATTTTATGAACTAAAGAAGACACCTTATAATAATAATAAGTGAATATTGAAATAAGAAGAAAAAGTTGAAAACACCTCACAAATAGTTATCGTGACTAGAAGAATCTCATTAACTATAATTACCCCAGATTATTCAACATGGTATAAGAGCTAAGGTGTTGAAGTCAAAGGGAGGGAAGCAGAAGGACACATACAAGGATCAGTTTTCAAGAAAGGCATCAAAACAAGTTGAAGGGCTTTGTCAAAATTGAAAGATTAATCTACAACAACAAGGGTTTTTGGCTACATAATCAAGGAGACAGTCTACAACGATAAAAGCCTTTATAGTCATCATCAAAAGGACACCAAGACCCTCATCAAGTTGTCTACAAAGTAAGGTAGCTCAAAGAAACTCAAAATCAAAGATTACATCATCTTGGAGAAGGTCGAAATCCTAGAAGCAGTCCCGATCGACACTACAAAAGAAGGAAAAGCATATTAAAGGCAATAAGGCGTGGTCATCTTCAAGAAAGGATCATCTCCTTTCCCTAGAAGAAGATCATCCGAAGAAGAAACAAATCGTCTTCATCAAAAGGAGCAACCTTTTCTATTGAGGAAAGATTCTCTCATTCAAAAGAAGGTCATACAAGAAGAAGTACTAATACATATTCCTCAACCATCGTCAAAGAAATCAAGGTGAAGATTTCATCTTCACATTTCAAGTAAGTACATTTTCTTTCTATAATCAAATTTAGTTAAATGACGTCGTGCTTTCAAGGAGATCTATAAATCGGTTGGGTCATTAAGATTCCTTGCATAAAGAAGGAGGATAGACATATTCCTATTAGTACTTGAAGTCATTGAACATATCAAAAGGTCTCCTCTGAATTCATGGAAAGGGATACTTATGAAATATCCCCTCATATATCAATATTGGATACATCAAAGAGATGTATTTGTTAAATCATTCTCTAAAGGTGCAATGACGAAGTGTTGCGGCCACAACCACCACCCTATTAAAACTTGCTCTGGCAGTAAATTTGAATGGGTCCCCTAGAAGTTTGATCTTTCATTTCTCCGAATGATAACTCTCCGAATGATCTGTTTTTATCCTAGGGATTTCAGCTTTGTGCCGAGTCAAATCTTCAATTCTTAATGGTTAAGACCCCTAGAATAAATCTTTGCGGCATGATTCATTTATAACCTCGTCTAGTCCTTCATTCATGTTTTGTCATTGGTACTTTTCTCAATCCTCATAAACATTCATGGTACTCTATACCCACACATCTAATCACCCCCACTCTTTACTATGGGTGTTGCGGACTCAACCCTTAAAAACCTTCTATTCAGTCCTTATCTCCATATCAATGCCTTGATAATAGAAATACTCTGCGAGCATCCTTAACTTACCTTTTTCTTGCTTTTTTGGTCTTTATACATCTCCCTATGCATGCCTTTATCGCTATCATAATATCACAATTTTCGCGGTCATGCTACGCATTCCCCTGTTGCATCCAATATGTGATGACCTTCTAGACCCCAAATGCAATTAATCGCATCTATATCCTATCGGATCCACCATTACATCGATTATCACAATCGCTTGCCCGCCCCCCATCGCATATCACAATCGCACTTCATTGAAACCCAAGGTCCATTCACTCGCCATTGAAACATTGCGATGTGATATTTGTTAAAGCTTCTCCATCGTTGATCAGAGAATATGATCCAACGGTCAACCGATTGCATTGCATATCGCAATAGGAAAAACCCGAGGCTCATACATAAGGCGTTCCACAATATGGCAGACCCGTTGGGATCATTAACCACAACACATATATTTTCGGGTTCGCTTCCCCAATCGCAAATCGCAATCGGCAAAACCCGAAGCTCACACATAAGGCGTTCCGCGATATGGTGGACTCACTGAGATCATTAACCACAACACATATATTTTTGGGTCCGCTTCCCCAATTGAAAATCATAATCAACAGAGTTCAACGTTTATATATAAAGTGCGATGCGATATGGCGAACCCGCCAGACTATTAAGCATAACGTATATATTTTCGAGTCTGGCCTATTTCATATCGTAATTAATAGTCGGCGAAAGTAAAGCGACACGGCATATGTGAAGGGGCAATGAGCGGACCCGATGATAACTATAGACCCAAGTGCATAGTATTTGAAGTCCGGCCTTATGGTTCGGCTGGGGGTTTTCTTGTGTATTCCATGTGTCCTGATATAGTGTTGCGGTCTGGGTTTTTAAAGGAAAATCTGATAAAATGAATGGTCCAGGTTCAACAGCTTAATAATTATGATTTCTCTACATTCTGAGATTAAATAGAAACTTTGACTGAAGATGAGGTTTATTTGTGGGCATGTCTATCATATTCTCTCATAATCATAGCTAATATGAATTGTTTCTATAGATGAGCATCAAGAGAGGAAAGGCGAGTTTGAGTGGACCTGATAACGAATAAATGTGATTTATTATCAAGACGACACCTCTACGCCACCGATGTGAATATTGCAAAGACATACTCTACAAGAAAGGGATACGAACCACCATAGTGCATAATGGAGGCATGCTCTATGTTCAGTGGAAGCACTCATGATAGCGTTGATCCATCAAGATGTCATTACCTCTAGATACACCTTAAAGCATGCCAGATGTGGGATGATGAGTGCAGTGTCTTCAGTTTCCTTCAGGAAATGATAGGGAATAATGTCCGCTCCATACAAGTGTAGAGAGATGACACGGAGTCACGCTGTCTTAATCAACATCCTTTCATTTTCCCCAGAAAATAAAATGCCCTAGCAAATGTAGCCTCCAGGTGTCGACAGTTTGACGGACCATTCTACATCTGTATATTTAATTTGTATAATGAATAAGCCAGAAAGATGGAGGGTCAGGGAGGATACAAAGAGTTAGTTTCTTCCTGCATAAGTATTACCTCCAGAGATGGAGGGAGGACTTTTTTGGGGCAAAACATATTTTGATTTATTGTGCTAATAAAGAAGATTGTTTGGTCGAGAAAGAGCCTTTTTCAAATTTATTTCCTTTTCTTTCATATGTTTAGAATCAGGGTGTTGTCACTGAAATAAATATAAATATGTTTTGTTTTTGTGCATATTGATAACAGACAATTCGTGCCTAGTCTTGGTTATTTAAATATAATTTGTTACCATGGTTAATTCATGAACGGTTGCTGATTCAAAACCTTGTTAAACATCAATTGCAAGTTTTATTTGTATGGAAAGGAATGTGTATTCCTGTATGAGTGATTAGATTGCAATTAAGATTTAACACAACCTTGTTCATCTGTGAACCAGTAATTGATTCATTTGGACTTGGAAACTATATATGATGTTTAATCTCCTTTTGTTATGCTCCTGCAGAATAGATTAGAATGGTTAGGATTAGCATAAGTAGTTAGAATTAGTGTAGATAGGATTTGATACATATAGGTTACTTGTTTCTTTTGTTGATTTAATTGAAGTCTTCCTCCAAGAAGCAATCTTTCAACACCTATAACATCTTATGAGATCCTTTAAAACCTATTGGAACTAGCCATGCCAAATGAAAGCAGATCTAATTGGGTTTTGCGATCGGGTTAGTTCCCCTTGTTGGCATAGCAAGCATTCGCCGCGTCAACAAATTGGCGCTAGAAGGAGGTCCTAAACCACCGTCCACAACTTTCTATGATTTCATCTATAAATGTCGTGCATGGATTCAAAAATATTAATGCATGGATCGTAAAGGTCGAAAAGGTCCTTCCTCCCATTTGGAAAAGCCTCATTTTAAAGAAACACATATCCCTCTAAGTCTTGTGTTTGGGTCACCCAAAGAAGAGAGACTGTGGGAGTATCCTGTCAATCAGGAACAACCTGTCAGAGTACTTACTCGAGCTTATGCTTGTTCCCTCTCTTAGCTTCCCGTCTTTCACTCTTTACCTCCGACAACTAAAAGAAAGCCAAAGATCTGTCCCATAAACGAAGAGACATCTGTAACCCCTTCTCTTGAAGATATTGTGCTAGAGTCCTTGCAAAGTATCGACACTCCTTGGGAAGAAATTCTTGAGGGTCCACTCTCTGAAGGTAATCCTTGGCCCAATTTGGGAAATCCTAATAAAGAAAACCTTGAAGAAACCTCCAACCAGAACCTCCCTATCCATAATATGGCTAACATTCCTCCTCCAGGTGGGAATCGGCTTCTACTGCCTCCTTCGGATGGGAATCAACCCCACCTCCTCCGGAAGCACTACCTCCCTGGCTCACTCAGGATGCCATAACAGTACTTGGGCAGCAGCATGCCTCACCCAAGAATGTAGAAAGAGTATTGCCTAAATTCGACCCTGAGTGGGAAGACAATGCTGATAACCATATTCACTCTTTCTTCCTAGTCGTGCGCATGTTGGGGGTAGCTGATGAAGACGTAGTATGTTTCTTATTCCCTTTTACTCTAATTGGTGTGGCCTCCACATGGTACTTTAGCTTGAGAATAGGATCGATCACCTCATGGGGTGCATTCCAAGAGGCCTTTTTAGACAAGTTTGGTGATGACAAAACACCTCTGGCCTTAGTTTTAGAACTATCCCGTTTGAAAATGGAAGCCAAAGAAAAGGTCAAGGATTTTAACATCTGATTCAACACTTTTTTCAACAGAATCTCCGCTAATAGTAGACCTACTGAGGAGGTGCCAATGGAATTTTACATCACTTCTCTCCTATCCGTACTGCGATGTGGGTCAAAAGGAGTAATGCACAAACCTTACAGGGTGCTGATGAAGCAATAAAGGTCGAGAATGAAATGATCAGTCTCACAGCATGTCATCATACAACCGAAGAAAAGAAAGCCTATCAATCATCCAAGAAGAATAATGGGAGTGATAACAAAGTGGCTGAGATCAAAGAAAAGGACACCACAAATGTGGAAGGTTTTCATTGGATCATTAAGAAATTGACGAACACAGTCATCGATATGAATAGGAACTCTGGAAAAAGACAAATGGGAATGGAGGAGATTATAACAATAGAAAATCCTTCAAACCTTTCTATCATAAGAAGATAGAAGGTGGTCATGGCCAACTTGCGCTGCCTGCTCCACCCAATGAAGGGATTTTAAATACGAAAGAGCTGGCTCTTATCGAATCGCTCCTTACCAAATAAGAACCTATAGTGGAGCCGGAGCCAAAACAAGAAAATGAGGAAGAATACCAAGTAGAAGAGCCCTTGGACAAAGAATCTCAAATCAATGTACTATAGGATTTCTACACAAATGAGAACGATGACGATGAAGGAGTTAGTACGGTAGAAATCCACACTAATGAAATCCACAGACGAAGTAAAGGGCCACTTGTGGGCATGAAGAAGCCTATAGACCAGACAAATAAATATGTTCACCCTTTGAAGGCATATGCTCCCAAAGTTCCTGTTGAGAAGGGTAGACCTAGTGGTGATTCCAAGAGTACTCCAGTTGCAAACTATCCAGAGAAAGATAATACACCTCCAACTGGAACGAAGGCGACTCAAAATGGTAAACTCCCACTTAATAATGAAAAAACCAATATGTTTATTCTGCCCTACCCTATTTATAACATTGATTACAACATTATGGATGATCTTAAGAAATCTCGAGCTAATATCACATACTTCGATTTGCTAAAATTAACACAAAAAAGAGATCTACTCTTGAAAGCTATGAATGAAAAGAATTGCAAATCTCCCACCATTTTGAGCAGCCAAACCAAGAAGTTGGTGTCTAGACCTGTTATTACCCCCAGTACAACCCAAACACCATTAGCTATGGAAGCCACTCTATCAAAAATGAATCGAACCGCCCAAGATGTCAGTGCGGCCATGATATGAAGGAAATCAAAATCCAGGACTCCACCTTTCCTTATCACATTTGAGATCTTCAACATGAACATACAAAATTGTTTGGTAGATTTCAGTGTCTCGTCCACTGTTATGCCTTACACTATTGCTAAAAGACTTCACGCGATACCTGAGAAAATTGGAACTCAAATTATGCAATTGGACAGAATGAGTGTGAAAGTAATTGGGGAATTGAAAGATGTGTTGGTTCGGATGGCTACCAAACCACAGTACACACAAGTCATTGACATAGTGGTAGTTGACATACCCGAGGCTTATGGAATGCTGCTTAGCAGGGACTGGTTAGCAAAACTGAATGGATATTTCTCAACTTATTGGTCCCATCTCTTGCTGCCTCAGAAGGGAAAAGGTGATATGCTGAGGGTTGATCGAGAAAGATACATGAAGTATGTGGTGACAGAACTAAATGGCCCCAATGAACCTATAATGTTTACCAACTCTATCCTTGGGAATTATAGTTTCGACTTTTGTGCCATTGAAACTTGTTTCGGAGAATTCCATGCAGAGACAGTTGAAGAAACTGTGACAAACACACAGTTGGGAGCTCTCCCCCGTAGTCCAACTGATGAGCCACCTTGTAATATAGTAGATAATAGGACCAATTTCGTAGGAAGTAGTTCATTTAATGTAACATTAGATTCTATTTTCAAGACACTTTACTTTGATGGCTCTAACTGCCTTGAAGGTGCAGGTGCTGGGAGAATTCTCATTGACCCGCAAGGGAACCAACATCTGATGGCTATCCAATTGGAGTTTGCATGCACCAACAACACGGCAGAATATGAAGGCTTGCTGCAGGGCCTGAAAAAAGATATTGATATGAAGGTAAAAAATATTAAAGTTTTTGGTGACTCACAGATAATTGTGGACCAGGTAAGGAAAAGGATACACTGCAATTCGCCACACCTGGTAAGATACCAACATGAGGTATGGAGCTTAATTGACAATTCTGATTCTTTTAATATCACATACATACCTCGAGGGCAAAACCAAGATGTCGATCTGATGGCTGGTATGGTTGCGAAACTTTTGCCTGACATTAGACTAAACAAGAATAAATGTTATGTTGAATTGATTTTCAGACCATCCGTGCTTGATAACATCTCGAACTAGCAAGTGTTCGAAGGTGATGAGAAAATCCTTAAGTTCCTACGTGGTGAAAAAACATTCAAAAACACAGTCATTTATGAAAAAGAGCATGACAAGCTTATGAATGGGAGTGAATATGAGGAAAAGGAGCAGCTCAATATAATTCCCAAGTCAATTGTCAAGATGGAGCACCTGTAAGACCTGCATGATAAATTTAAGAAGCCGACTAACCACAAAACACATAGCTCATCCATTAAGTATGAATCGGTCAACCTTGGAACCAAAGAAGACCTGAAAATTATTAATTTGGGCTTGGGATGCTCTCCACGAGAAAAGGCTGCATTTGTTAAGCTGTTTAAAGAGTACAAGGACGTATTTGCATGGACATATGGTGACTTGAAAATCTTTGATACCAGCGTTATGCAACATGTGATTCCGTTGGAGAAGGATGTTAGGCCATACCAACAAAAGCTTCGCAAGATGCATCCAAGCCTGGAACAATTGGTGAAGAAAGAATTAAACAAAATGATGGATGCCAAAATCATTTTTCCTATCAGGCACACCCGCTGGGTAGCCAATCTTGTGCCCGTAAGAAAGAAAAATGGAGACATCGGGTTATGTATCGATTTCAAAAACCTGAATAAAGCATCGCAAAAAGATAACTATCCTGTCCCTTCTATGAAACACATTCTTTAGTGCGTTTCCGGGTCTGAAATGTTGTCCCTATTGGATGGTTTTTCGGGATATAATAAAGTGTTGGTATCGAATGGAGATCAGCTTAAGACAACCTTCAACACTAAATGGGGCACTTACGCATACCGTAAAATTGCGTTTGGACTTATTAATGTGGAGACCACATTTCAAAGAGCTATGGACATAGATTTCTGAGGATTGATTAACATATTAGTAGTAGTGTACATGGATGACATTACTGTGTATTTGTATCGCAAAAGGGATCATATTTATCATCTGAAACAGATTTTCGAAAGATGTCGAAGATACGGAATATCATTGAATCCCAAGAAGAGCATCTTCAAAGTTACAGAAGGGAAACTAGTGGGTCATATCCTCTCTAAATAAGGGATTGTTATTGATCCTGAAAGAATAGGGACCATCATGAGAATACAACCCCTTGCAAATAAAAGGGAAATGCAATATTTCTTCGAGAAAATTAATTTTGTTGGGAAATTCGTTTCAGGTTTCACAGAAATGGTGTGTCCCATGCAACTAATGAAGAATAAAGGTGTTGTGTATAGGCAGATCGATGAAGCTAAGAAATCGTTTCAACGAATTAAGGAGGCCTTCGCAGAAGCTCCTGCATTGATCAGCCCCAATTTTGAGAAGCAATTCTTATTGTACACTTTCTCTTCTGATGTTTCATATTCCGCAATCCTCACCCAAAAAAATGATGATGGCAAAATTCCTTATTTCTTATATGATCTCTAATCTTTAGGGAGCAGAACTGAACTACCCAGATGTGGAGAAACAAGGTTTTGCAGTTTTTAAAGCCGTAAAACATTTCCAACCTTATTTATTAAAGGCCAAGACTAAAGTAATCGTTCCCCACCCTATTGTAAGAGCCCTCTTCATGCAGAAAGAAATGGGTGAATGGAGAGGGAATTGGATAACCACCCTTCAGGAATATGACCTTGAGATTAAGCTAGTGAAGATAGTTCAAGGGCAGGGATTGTGTGAGCTCGCAGCAGAAGCCTTGGTGGATAAAGAAGGGGCGTCCAAAGAACCATAAGCATAGAGCATATAGAATGCACAAGTAGAATTCAGGGAGGAGCCCTTGTGGATTAATGAGACTATGATGTGTAAGCGCGAAACGTTGGAAGTCCTTTGGACCTTGAGTCATGGTATTACGACATACGATTTTATTTAACACGGGGATCATGTCTTGAGCACATGGATGCATCATGAAGGTGAGCACTCATATTAAAATCTAATCAGTATCACTTGGCCAATGACACATTATACAGGAAAAATTATGATGGAGTTTGGCTTAGATGCTTGGAAAAGGATGATGACGATCATGTCTTGAAAGAAATGCACGACGGCCCAGCAGGTGGTCACTATGGAGGAGAAACCACTGCTCACAAAATATTAAGAGTTGGATATTATTGGCCCACAGTGTTTAGAATCTCGCATGCCTACGCTCGTAAATGCAAGGTATGTCAAACTGCTACAAGACGAGAAAGAAAGATAGTTGTTCCCCTCTGGCCTGTTATGATCTATCGCCCATTCCAACAATGGGGTCTAGATGTCATAGGTGAGATCACTCCAAACTCTTCACAGAAGCATGCGTATATACTCACGGCAACCAACTACTTCACTAGATGGACCGAATCGATCCTGCTTCGGAAGGTTAACGAAGATGAGTTAATATCTTTTATTGAGAAATTTATTATCAACAGGTTTGGCATCCCTGACGCGCTCATATTTGATAATGCTTCTTACTTTTCATCACTAAAATTGACTGAATTTTCTATCGATAAATCAATTCGCATAAGGTATGCATCAAACTATTACCCCCTGGGAAATGGAGTTGCAGAGTCCTCAAACAAAAACCTCATCCGCATAATCTGTAAATGTTAATATCTTTTATTGAGAAATTTATTATCAACAGGTTTGGCATCCCTGACGCGCTCATATTTGATAATGCTTCTTACTTTTCATCACTAAAATTGACTGAATTTTTTATCAATAAATCAATTCGCATAAGGTATGCATCAATCTATTACTCCCAGAGAAATGGAGTTGTAGAGTCCTCAAACAAAAACTTGTTCCGCATAATCTGTAAATCTATCACCGACAACCATAGGAATTGGCACAATTCTATAACAAATGCCCTTTGGGCCAATAGGGTCACCCCAAAAGTAGCATTAGGAAACTCCCCATACTTCCTCGTCTATGGACAGGAAGCCATCTTGCCTCCTAATGTTACCCTTCCCTCTTTACAACTCTCCCAAGCTTCGAGAGGGACCCCTTCAGCCTTACTTCAAAAAAGGATCAACCAGCTGGTGAGGTTGGAGGAATTGAGAGATAAAGCCAGAAATAAATTTAGAAATCACCAAATGATTGTAAAGAGATGGTTTGACCATCATTTGGCAGGAGATAAAGATTACCAAGTGGGAGAGCTAGTCTTCAAATGGGACAAGATGAGTGAGCCAAAAGGTAAGCACACAAAATTCCAATACTTATGGTTGGGCCCATTCCAAGTTGAAGAAAAAATCGGTCAGGAAACTTACAGATTGAAAACTTTACAGGGAGAAACTGAAAAACTTCCTGTTAATGGCCAACATCTTAAGAGATACTTCAAGTAGCCACCACATGGTGGTTACCTCCTGAGTAGGTTAGGATTCATTTTATTTTGTTGTTAGCTTAGTTACATTTTCATCCTATCCTTTCCTGTTTTACGCAAAGTTTATTTTCCTTTTGAATTTCAGTCCTTTTCAGCCAATTGATTTCAGTCCTTCAGTCTCGTTTTCACCTTTACAACTCTCTTCAGATTTCCCTCATTCCCCACCTTAAGCTTTTTGCCTCCCTCAGTAACCTGTTAATGAGTCTGCCAATCCTAAATTCATCATTATATTACAAATCAAGCAAACTCTCAATGAGCCTATGAGAATTGGAAAATCAGCAGCGAAATTCAAATCAGAGCCACTCATTGGCATCTGTTGGGAACTAGGTAGGATCTATTGATAACCTAGATACCGTAGCATGTAGGGGCATCTTTATAAAACAAAAAATGTGTAATCACAGCTGGACTGGCGTGGCGGAACATTGCATTTTTAAAATCCCATCCAGACCTAGCCTATACTTGTCTATAAGGTTTACAATCATTCTCCATTGGTTCCGTCCACCACACTAAAATTTCCAATATCTGTCATCTACGATTAAACCTGCTCTCATGGGCTAAGCTCGTTGTCGTATATCCTGTGGAAAATTTAATTGTGCTCTAGTCCTTGTGCCTAAAACTAGAAGGAATTATGTAAGAGAAAATGAAATGTTGAGTCCTTATGCCAATCTGGATGGATAGGTTGTTTAGGAAGCCGGTTAGAGTAGGGACTATTGCTAGAATCAGAGTACCAGTTGACATAGCAAGCCCAACCTTGCTTAAGCGGTTTAAAAATATGGCATGATCCATGACTACGCCCCATTCAATCACATGAAAGTATAGCAATAAAATTCTTACATAAAGTGAAGATAAACATATATACATCAATTTTGATGAGCGATAAAGAGCTGAGGTACACACCTAAACAAGTATTGACAGACTGGTGATGGCCCTGAAAGGATTTTGAAAGTAGAAAACATGTAAAGGAAGGTCAATAAATCCCATAATACGGCCATTGGAGAATTCCTATCAAAACCCTATCAGTAAGTAGAAACTATTTGTCTTTATCTCGCCTAACACTATTAAATGTTGAAGTGGAACCCATGTCGATCCATCTATACAATTTTCATTTCGGGTTTATCTTAACACCCTGATGTTCTACTGATCCAGAGTTTATTTGGTAATAAAGATAACTGGTTCGCCCAGTGGTTTTCCATTTGTTGTGGCCACAACAACCACCCTATTAAAACCTACTCTCACAACAAATTTGAATGGGTCCCCTAGAAGTTTGATCTTTCATTTCTCCGAATGATAACTCTCTAAATGATCTGTTTTTATCCCAGGGATTTCAGCTCTGTGCCGAGTCAAATCTTCAATTCTTAATGGTTAATCCCCCCTAAATAAATCTTTGTGGCATGATTCATTTATAACCATGTATGGCCCTTAATTCATGTTCTGTCATCAAGACTTTTCTCAATCCTCATAAACATTCATGGTACTTTATCCCCGCACATATAATCACCCCCACTCTTTACTATGGGTTTTGCGGACTCAACCCTCAAAAACCTTCTATCCCATCGTTATCTCCATATCAATGCTTTGATAATAGCAATACTCTGTGAGCATCCTTAACTTACCTTTTCCATGCTTTTTCAGTCTTTATACATCTCCCTATGCTTGCCTTTATCGCTATTAGAATATGACAATTTTGTGGGCATGCTACGCATACCCCTCTTGCATCCAATATGCGATGACCTTCCAGACCCCGAATGCAATTAATCACATCTATATCCTATTGGGTCCGTCGTTACTTCGCTTATCGCAATCACTTGCCTGCCCCCCATCGCATATCGCAATCGTGCTTCATTGAAACCCAAGGTCCATTCACTTGCCATTGAACATTGCAATGCGATATTTGTTAAAGCTTCTCCACCGTTGATTAGAGAATATGATCCAACGGTTAACCAATCGCATCGCATATCACAATCGGCAAAACTTGAGGCTCATACATAAGGTGTTCTGCGATATGGCGGACTCGCTGGGATCATTAACGCAACACATATATTTTCAGGTCCGCTTCCCCAATCACAAATCACAATCAGCAGAGTTCAACGTTTATATATAAAGCGCCATGCGATATGGCAGACTTGCTAGACTATTAAGCACAATGTATATATATTCGGGTCTGGCCTATCACATATCGTAATCGACAGTCAATGAAAGTAACACGACATGCGATATGTGAAGGGGTGATGAGCGGACTCAACGATAACTATAGACCCAGGTGCATAGTATTTGAAGTCCAGCCTTATGGTTTAGCTGGGGGTTTTCTTGTGTATTCCCATGTGTCCCGATATAGTGTTGTGGTCAAGGCTTTTAAAGGAAAATCTGATAAAATGAATGGTCTAGGTTCAGCGGCTTAATAACTACGATTAATCTGAATTGTGAGATTAAATAGAAACTTTGATTGAAGACGAGGTTTGTTTGTGGGCATGTCTATCATATTCTCTCATAATCGTAGCTAACATGAACTGTTTCTATAGGTGAGCATCAAGAGAAGAAAGGCGAGTTTGAGTGGACCCGATAACGGATAAATGCGATTTATATCAAGAAGACACCTTTGTGTCACCGATGTGAATATTGCAAGGACATACTCTGCAAGAAAGGGATACAAACCACCATAGTGCATAATGGAGGCACACTCTATGTTCAGTGGAAGCACTCATGACAGTGTTGATCCATTAAGATGTCATTACCTCTAGATACACCTTAAAGCATGCCAGATGTGGGATGATGAGCGCAATTTCTTCAGTTTCCTTTAGGAAATGATAGGGAATAACATCTGCTCCATACAGGTGCACAAAGATGACACACAATCACACTCTCCTAATTGACATCCTTTTATTTTCCCCAGAAAATAAAATGCCCCAGAAAATGTAGCCTTAAGGTGTCGGCAGTTTGATGGACCGTTCTACATCCGTATATTTAATTTGTATATTGAATAAGCCGAGAAGATGGAGGGCCAGGGGGATATAGAGAGTCTTCTTCTTGCATAAGTATTACCTCGAGAGATGGAGGGAGGATTTTTTTGGGGAAGAACAACTTTTGATTTATTGCGCTAATAAAGAAGATTGTTTGGTTGAGAAAGAGCCCTTTTTAGATTTATTTTCCTTTTCTTTCATGTGTTTAGAATCAGGGTGTTGTCATTGGCATAAATATAAATATGTTTTGTTTTTGTGCATATTGATAACAGACAATTCATGACTATTCTTGGCTATTCAAATATAATTTGTTACCATGGTTAATTCATGAACGATTGTTGATTCAAAACCTTGTTAAACATCAATTGCAAGTTTTATTTGTATGGAAAGGAATGTGTATTCATGTATGAGTGATTAGATTGCAATTTAAGATTTAATACAACCTTTTTCATCTGTGAACCAATAATTTATTCATTTGGACTTGGAATCTATATATGATGTTTAATCTTGTTTTGTTATGCTCCTGCGGGATAGATTAGAATAGTTAGGATTAGCATAAGCAATTAAAATTAGTGTAGATAAGATTTGATACATATAGTGTTGGAAATAATACTGAAAGGGGGGGTGAATCAGTATTATCAAGTCAAATATTCCTTTTTCAAATCCAAATGATATACGCTACTTCAGTTAATTAAAACCGCAACTATGTAGAAGGAACCCTGCGTATACTATGCAAACTTATAATTTACTTTATCTTTCAGATGTTGATTGTTAATTTGTGTATCAAATAACCAATAACCAAAAATAGTAAAACAGAGCAGAAGACAATCACACACAAGAACACAAGATATAAGGTGGAAACCCAATGTGGGTGAAAACCACCTGCTGCAATTCGTCTCTATCGTCTCTTTAATTAGAAACTTATTTTTAAAATTGTACTGGTGCAGTCCTTTACCAGTACGTAGGCTGTAACCTGCAGAGAGCTACAACCCTCTCTCGTTTTCCAGCTTCTCCTGGAAGGGAGCTACAACCCCCTTAGCTCTTGCACTAGCCAAGATACTAGTACGTAGGTGCTGGCTTACAGAAGGCTACAACCTTCTCTTTCTTCCAGGGACCACGTTTCATAAATTTTCAGACTGGATCCATGAACATCAATCAATCATCAAGAATTTATGCATCAAACAATCTTCTTTTCACCAATTAGCACTGAATCAAGTAGACACTTCTCTGACAGCTGTATCCAAATCATAGTAATAGTAACCACACACCAAATCTGAACCCAGAACAAAAGATACTATCATTCAAGCTTAAAGATTATGACCCATCAATAGAACTTATCCTTCTCCTTGCGCTCGGGTTCCTTCTTTATTTAGATCCAGATCTGCACCATAACCCAATCACAGTATTCCAGATCTAGCACTTTATCAGATATTCAATAACAATTCAGATCATGCTTTGCCAAATGATCTCCTTCCTCTTTTATAATCTTAGGCCTTTCACAATACCACATTCCAAAACCATAATAACACAATACCATGAACCCAATACTTAGGATCAACACTTTTGGATGCAATACCATGGACCAAAACCATAGTATCAAAAACTGTTGGACTAATACCATGAACCAACCATGAAAGTGCGTGAACTTTTCTCCACATGAAATAAACTTTTCTCTGCATAAAATTCCG
>APFE030846628.1:1941-16331 GCA_000404065.3 Pinus taeda
ATCTTTCTAATGAGCTATTGTACGCGTCAAACGGAGATCATATGCTAAAGTTACGACCCCGGGAAGTTGATGTACCAACTTACCCCCAAACGGGGCCCACAGTTTGGCGTTTCATCTCCTAGGGTTAGGTTTTGGAATGTTGAGGGTTTTTCATTGTTTCTCAACAATAAATAGGCCTTCGAGCCTCATTGTAAGTCAGTTCAGAGGCATGTAGCCCACACATCTCTTCTCAGAGATAGCTACCATCGCCCTAGCTAGTTTATTTCCATTTCTGATTGTAAGCATATTTTAGTAGTTTCCATTAATGAAATGAAGTATTATTTCCGCTGCATATTTGTGTATATGGTTATCTCTGTAATTTGTTGCGTTCCTGTTTAAATCCGGATCAGTGAAGTCCTTATAGCGGGTGATCTCAATGCTTGCACTGCCAGTGAGCAAACTAGCATTTTGTTGTAAAGAAGATTGTGACCCTATCTGGCTTATAGAAGAGAGTAATCATCACTAGGAAAGAATTTCAGAGGACAAGGGTTGCAATCTCTTTGGTGAACAATCACTTACTCTATGTGGGGCTTTCGATTTAGTCATTTGTAATGGTTTGACTAGATAGGAAAAGTTTGGTAATTTCACTTGCAATACTTACAATGAAGCAAGTGCAGTAGATTATGTAATTTGTTCGCATGGTTTGTGTGAGAAAATGGAGAAAGTTTTGATCGGAGATCAACTTTGGGACTTAAAATGATATCACAAGCCAATTTATTTAAGTTTCTCTTGGACTAGAAAGAAGCAGTTAGGGTCAAAAACTCAGTGTTCAAGAAAATCTCCCAAAGGGCAGAATTCTTTTAACTCCAGAAAATTGTACTACCTTCAAAATAACGCTAGAGAGGCTCTTCGAGAAGGAGAAAATCCCAATTCATGCCCTTCATAGTCATGAATTAACACATTTAATTCAAAGCACACTTGCAAAGTGCAAAAGAACAAAAAATAAGAAGTCTAAAACAAATTGCTTTATGGGCAATGCTTGGTTTGACAAGGAATGCAAAAATGCAAGGAGAATGTGGAAAGAGTCAAGCAAGGATAACATAAAGCTCAAAGCTTACAAGCATATATTAATAAAGAAAAAGTTTGATTTCATTGTTTCAAGGAGGGAAGAACTAATCTTACTTGGGAAAAATAACCCCAAATTGTTTTGGAATGAGCTCCAACTGATAAAGATGCAAACTGAAAATAGTATTACAACTTCTAAGCGGTTTGACTATGCAATACAACTTTATGAGCATGATCCCAAGGTTGACCCTCCCCCCTTGGTCAACACTGATATTGAACTCTTTACGGTGCAGGAGGTAGAGATGGGTATCAAGAAGTTGGGTGTTGAAAAAGCAAAAGAATTAGTTAAATTCCAAGTAGAGTATCTAAAGTGGGGCTCAAAAATTATTGCACCTCACGTTACAAAAAAAATCAACAACATCATACAAGAGGGGTTCCCCACATATTGGACACCTTTTCTGTCAATACCTTTTTTCAAGAGTGGTGTCGTCAATAATTCCTCCAATTATGGGACCATAATGATAAACCCCTTGTTTGCAAAGTTATTTGGAAGCATGCTAGAAAATAAAATCAACAAGTGGGCAAAAGAAAGAGATAAACGTGCTAAAGGGAAAGCAACTTTTAGACCTAAGCATTCCACAGTTGATTATGGTATAACTTTAAGGCACGTCATTGAAAAAGTTTGGGAGAGAAATGAAGAAGTATTTTGTTACTTTGTTGATTGTAGAAATGCCTTTGACACAGTTCCTAGGGATAAGCTTTGGCACATAATGGAGTAACTTGGGGTTTGTAGGCATCTAAGAACAGTGGTGCATAAGCTGTATGAAGAGGTGAAAGTCAAAATTAGAACTTTAACATGCATTTCTGAAAGTTTTAGAAGCAATATCGGGGTCAAGCAAATTTGCCCATTGTCTCCTACCCTTTTTGGTTTATATATCGATAAACCAAAAAGAGTGGTTGAATTCGCAAGGGGGTGACGGTATCCATTTGGGCAAGTTTGTTATAAGGTTTATTTTGTATGTAGATGACCTTATTCTGGTTGCTAAATTTTCTCTTGGTTTGCAAGAACACTTACTTTCCCTTGATCATTTTTGTAGAAGAGTAAGGATGCAATTCAATATTAGAAAAATGAAAGTAGTGGTTTTTTCTAACAAAAGAAAACATAACCAACATAAGTCCTACTTTGAAGGCGGAATTCTAGAAGAAGTTGTGGATTACAAATACCTTAGAATTGAATTCAACAGATATCTAAGTTGGGATGGTTGTAGAAAGAAAAGAACTTTGGGGGTTTGGAAAGCATTTTATGCTTTTCAAAATAGGTGTAGAGAGATAGAGTTATGGGACTGGAAAACCATTCTAACTATTTTTAGGCTTTTAGTGATTCTGATGATTCTCTACGGTTGTGAACTGTGTGCCAGCAGTACATCTGACATGCAGTGGAAAAAATTCAAAAAATTTAGAAACATTTGATTACAAACAAATTCAAAATTAAAAGTGCAATTCCTTATACTATCTTTTTAAGTGAAACACAGGTTGCTCATATTGAAGTGATTGTTATGGTGCTAGTCATAAGGTATTTAAAAAGAATTGAGAAAATGGCCTAAGGTTGTCTTTAATGACATATTGTGCAAAAGAAAGAAGACTTGGATGCAGCAAAATAACAAATGGCTTGGTGATTGGGGCA
This sequence comes from Pinus taeda, assembly GCA_000404065.3. Classification (NCBI taxonomy): domain Eukaryota; kingdom Viridiplantae; phylum Streptophyta; class Pinopsida; order Pinales; family Pinaceae; genus Pinus; species Pinus taeda. The sequence continues at coordinate 4,670 of APFE030846628.1, forward strand.
TTTGCTTGAACACGTGTCCCATAAACAGTAAATAGATAAAAACGTTTGTTATGGATAAGTTCCACAAGCGTATTTGAGATAAGGAGCTAGGGAGTAAGAAAATGTAATATATTGAAGAGTTTAATCTCACTCATAATCATCAGCAAAAAGCATACATAGGGGCCAATATTTCTTCGAGAGCCAAAATTCTTATTGTTCAGTTAAGGACTAATTCTCATCAACTCCGTTGTGAAACATGATGCTAGAAAAGGCCAAAAGAAGTGTGGGAGGAAAGAATATGTATTTTTTGCTCTTCCATAAAAGTGGAAATAGAAAAGCATTTCATTCTAGAATGTGAGGCCTTCAAAGACAATAGGGAAAGTTATGTAGGTATTCTAGCAACTAGCTCTTGGGATAATCTATTCAGCGAGGGGTTTGTCAAGAAGTTAGGAGTGTTTATTGTGAGGCTTCATAGGAAAAGGGCCGCATACAAGAAACAAATGGGGAAGCAATTTGCCCAATAATCTATCTTTAGCCTCGTAGACGTTAAAATAGTTTATTTCTTTCTCTCTTTCTTTCCTTAATTCAAGGATATATATTATTTTTAGGTAGATTTGTCTTTTCATGCTTAATTCAAGGAAGAGGTACATATTATAACATATTTTAGGATGACCATACACAATCACGTTAATGAGACTTGAACCTAGGTGGAGAGTGTTGAAAATGTAATTAAGTTCAGTTTTCATGATTATCTTTGTACTTGTGTCAATATAGATTTCATGTAAAAACAAAAGAAGAAAAAAAAATTGTTGTTATTATTATTATTATTAGTCGAAGAAGGTTCTTCATGCATTTAGGGTTATTTGAGTCAAACCAAAAAGTTGTCATGAGTCAAGCAAATGTATGTGAGTCAAAGTCTCATTTGGACTACTTGTATGAAAAATAAAAATATTTATTTTTGAGCTAAAAATGTCACCACAAGGCTAATTCAACCATCCTTGGAAAACAAGTCGGCCTAGGCTCCAAGAGCCACCTATTCAACCTTTTGGATTTGTATATATAGAGGGAAACTAGACCACTTTTGAGACAATTCATTCACTCACTCATTTAGATCAATTTATGTGTCAAGAGAAGAAGGAAAACTAGCGAAGTCAAAGGAGAAAGAAGAGGGTCAAAGGACAAAGAAGATGAAGAATTTTTCTAAAGTATTGCAGGCCTAAAATTTCAACATGCCGAAAAAGCAAGAGCGGAAATTTCATGAGTTGACCAAATTTCAGATGTTTGACTAGCATTGAATTTGTTGACTTTGACTTGATGAAGAGGACTTGGAGGAGGCCTGACTTGGGTTTTTTGTGGTAGTCTTGGTCTTGGTCTTAGGTCTTGGATATCTCACTTTGATCTGATTCTATAAGAAGAAGATTGTTTGGGTTTTCCCCCTTGTGGGGTTTTTCCCTGGCTTGGAGCCTACATCTTTGTGTTCTTTCTCTCTTGTGATCTTCATGTTTTTTACTTTTGGTAATTGCTTGATGAAGAAGAAGAACATAAAAATTTAATAAAGCCAACAAGCATTCACAAGTAATTATCATGACAGAGAAATTAATCCTAATGTACAACATTTTCATTTCTCAACATGGTATTAGAGCTAAGGCGAAAGAAAGGTAGTTTGGAGATCACGATTTTTGGTAACTTAAAGGTACTATGCAAAGTTTATGTCACATACTTTCTTTGTGAGGCAAACACTCCTGAGGCAAATGCACAAATCAGTAAGTGGCATAAATACAAGCAACAACCATTACTCTCTTGAAGAACATCATTAAAGCTCTTGAAATCATCTCATTCAGGTCACTTCATCCAAGCTACTTTAGAAAGATCTGAAGTCTACAACATCTAATCTTTGTGGTATGAATTATTATCATCTATTCTCTGTGTGAAATTTGAGCTCAAGAAAAAGAGTGCAACATGCGTTTTATAACTTTGTGGTAGACCAGAAATGATGGGCTCTGCTAGGGCTTCGTAAACCTGCCATAACATGGATGCCATCCTGATCACCCTGCCATCGATATGACAGAGTTTGAATCTGACAGGGGCGATAAGAGCCCCAGACGGGGGGGGAGAGATCCCCTCCTACAATAGTGTAGTCGTTGGAGATTCAAGTGGTAGACCACGCCATCAGCCTACTTCCCCTTAGAGCATTGGCCCTATTCTCGGAGCCCAATGGTAGCCATGAATATGAGGGAAATGCCTTTCCCACACAACGAAGAAGTCTTGATTTGTGATACCAACGAATAAACTAGAGAAGTATCACAGCTATATGAAAGACCATGCAATGATATGAAAGTTTATTGGCATTTGTCCAACGGAAAAAGACCTGATCAAATGGATCCAGCAGCAAATGGTAGCCAAAGGGCCATATAGAACTCAAGCAGGGAGCGAGAGGTTTTTTTATTGTAATTTTCTCGATTCTACAAGATAAGGAAAGGGTTTTCGAAAATGGACTTGTTTCTACCATAGTGCAAGTCTCTTCATGAGACACTGGGAGGAATGCTACAACCCGTACAAAGAGCAATTCCTTGCGACTCTTATCTGGGTTCACCTCTTTGCCCTACCAGTCAATTTCTGGGATTTGGAAATTTTGGAAGGTATAGGTAACTCAATCGGTAGATTTGTGAAAATAACATAGTCTACTCGAAGGGGAAGATATACCTCCTATGTTTGCATCTGTGTTTATATGAATATCTTGAAATCCCTCCCAAATTCGGTGGAGTTGGAATATCAGGAAGAGGTTTGGCAACAACCCTTGGACTACGAGCACATATTATTTTGTTGCCGTTGTTGCCATGAGTATGGTCATCTATACAAAGCATGCTCATTGAACCAACCTAGCATGGAAGAGTTAAAGTTGTCGTAGGAACAAATCACACCACAAGATAAGAATGAGGGGTTTAAGGAGGTTCCATACAAAAGGAAGAACACAAAGGGGCAGTAGAATCAAGGATCCAACCATCAAAAGAAAAGGTTAATCCAGAACAGGTTTGAAGTGTTGCAAGAGGAAGGGGAAACCTCAAGAGAGGCAAAACTACTAGAGGACTAGGATCAGGGCTGAGAGCCCACCAAATCGACAACCACACTAAAGAGGAAAGCCCAAACAGAACTGACAAACAAAGAGGAACCACAACAATCAATCAATCTCACCGCAATGGAGGTCAATACATCCAAGGAGGAGTTGAGTATGGAGGAAGCATTTCTAAAAATGCTTCTAAATGAGTGGCAACACCTAGATGATAGATTTATGCCAAAAGACCAAAGGAAAATGTATAGAGAAATGTTCTAGCAATACATGGCTAATCAAGGCCAGACAAGCAGATTCGATGGAGGAACCTAGGACGCAATTGGGAAGTTCGCAAGAGCAGCAAAGCCAAAGAAAAGGGGAAGGAAAAGCCTTAAAGAATCAATCCAAATGGTGGGCGAGATGCTAGTTAAATCTGGAAGGGTAATATCGCTATCATCTGTATTCCACCAACTACACAAAGTTTCTTAATTATAGTAATCTCCTATATTGTGAGAGCCCTCAATAGCAGAGGTAAGAAGAGATACTTACAAGATCATTTGAAAAAGGAGAAGTCTCAGATAGTGCTCATCTAAGAAACAAAGGTATCAAGAGAAAAAATAGAAGAAATACTTAGACAATTCCGACCTAAGTATGAAGTAATAGCAATAGATGCAAAAGGGAGTGCGAGAGGTATTGCCATAATCTGGAACCCTGCATAGGTAATGGTGGATTCTTAGATGGGCATGCCACATATCTTGTTAGGCCAATTTCAGTACATCGGAACCAGGGAATGGGTTTTAATCTCGGTGATCTATGGGCCTCACACTCTAGGAGAGAAGGAAGTTTTCCTCCAGAGTATAAGGAAGCTAAGTCAACTACATAATGAAAAACTCTGGCTGATAGGGGGAGACATCAACCTGATAACCTTCTAGGTTAGAAAAAGGGGGAATAAGAAGACAAGAACTAGAAATGGAACAATTCAGGAATATGCAAGCGGACCTGCATTTGGTAGACATTCCAACTATTAATGGAATACACACTTGGAATAACAAGAGGGGAGGGGTTCACCAGGTGTCCTCTCGACTGGATCGGTTCTTGGCATTTGAATATCTTATCAGTAGAGACATTTACTATGAAGCTTCAATTCTACCATGTATGGGCTCTGATCACTGACCCATTTGCCTAGAAGTAGACTTGAAGCAGGGGCATCATAACCGCCCTTTCAATTTTGAATCCTTTTGGCTATGTGACCCATCCTTCCTTGATAAAGTAAAGGATTGGTGGAACTCGAGTTCGGAACAGGGAAGAAATGTCATGCACACATTCCAGCTTCGCTTGAAAGAGTTAAAGCAGAAGATGAAGAAATGGAACAAACAGGAATTTGGACATATCTAGCAAGACCAGGAACGACTCCAAACCCACATGTAACAAGTACAACAACAAATGATAACAAATGGATGCTTGGCCTCCTTAGTTATGGAAGAAGGTATGCTCCTAACCAAGCTTGAGGAAAGAAGGAAGCAGGAAGATATTTTCTCGAAGCAAAAATCACGAGTACAATGGCTCCAGGAAGGAGAAAGGAACACACGCTTCTTTCATAATGCTATGATACAACATAGACATCATAATCGAATATTCTTGTTGTTAGACTGACGAGGGAACAAATTGGTACAACACGAAGAAATGGAAAACTTGTTGGTCAACCATTTCCAAAACCTCTTGTCAGAGTCGACCCCTGACAGATTAGAAGTTATTGATAGGATAACCAGGCATATACCCCGTTTGGTCACTGGAGATCAGAACTTAGCAGTCATGCGAGTTGTTACACTGGAAGAGGTGGAGGAGGTGGTAAAAGGTCTGGCTAAAAACAACATGTCGGAGCCTGACGGATTCACAATAGAATTTTTCCAGGTAACCTGGCTAGTCCTGGGTGAAGACATCTTGGAGGTGGTAGAAGATTCCAGGTGGTCAAGGAAGGTACATCCTGCACTCAACTCTACTTTTATAGCTCTAATCCCTAAATCTTAGCATTCTGAATAGCCTCAAGGCTTCAAGCCTATATCCTTGTGTAATGTCATCTATAAAATACTCTCTACTATCATGGTAAATCGGCTTAACCATATTCTCCCAGCTTTACTATCCCCAGAGCAAACTGATTGTGTCTAGGGTTGCCAAATACTAGACGGTATAGTCATGGCTCAAGAAGCTATTCATTCCCTTAAAAGTCTCTGATCAAAAGGAATGATGATCAAGCTGGACCTATCTAAATCCTATGACCGTTTGAGTTGGACTTACATTCTATGGATATACAAGCCTTTGGCTTTGTTCCTAGATGGATTTAGTGTATATCCTACCTTATATCCTCCCCAGTGTTCTCAATCCTCCTTAATGGTTCCCCCACCCAATCCTTCATTGCATCTCAGGGAGATAAGGAGACCTAATCTCCCCTTTTCTGTTTATCCTCATAGCGGAAGGTCTGGGGAGATATATAAAAGCGAAGGTACAAGAAGGCCAATTCGAAGGGTTGCGCATGTGGGGGAATGACAACCCTTTAACACATCAACAGTTTGTTGATGACATAATGATGTTCTGCCAAGCCACCCTCAAGGAGGTAAGAGCCCTCTTGCTTATCCTTCAAGACCTCATGCAAGCCTCCGGAACACATATTAACAAAGAAAAGTCATATATTTTTTTCTTTAACACCACGGTTTAGTCTCAATCCTTTCTGGCTAGAATATTGGGTTTTCGTATTGTCTCCCTTCCCTCAAAGTACTTGGGTATTCCTCTTAGCTTCAACTCCCTTAGAGTTTCAAGATGGAAGGCCCTTCTTGACTATCTGCAAAGTTTCCTTCAAAATTGGTCCTTTCGGGCCCTCAACATGGTGAGTAGAGTAAGTCTATTGAAGGCGATCCTGCAATCGATCCTCGTCTATTAACTCTCAGGCCTTGTTGCACCTAAAACAACTTGTACTGAAATGACAAACATTTTCAAGAAATTCCTTTGGAAAGGGGCACAAAAAGCCAAGAAATGGGCCCTCCTATCTTGGAATTGTTTAACCAAGCCCAAACTGGCAGGGGGTTTGGGTCTTAGAGATCCCCACACTCTTAATCAGATCATTGGAGCAAAGCTCTAATGGAGATGGATTAAGGGAGGAAACAACCTATGGAAGCAGACCTGGGAAAGGAAATACAAATGCCATCGTCCACAGAAGGGAAACTGAGAATTCAGGGGACACTAAGAGGATCTACAATTTGGAACCTAGCAGCAGAAAGCAAGATCTGATAAGAAATCAAAATTTATGCGAGATTGGGGGGGAGACAAAGCACTATTTTGGCAGGACGCGTGGCAACAGAGGGAAAATTTATTCAGTCATAAGACCTTGCTGATATATTCTTATTCACAAACTAGTCTGCAAACCTGACAGTGAATACGTTTTGGGAATAAGATGCCATATCTACCTAGCATGAGTGGAGAAGGAAAGAACATTGGCCTAATTGTTAAAATTGGAAACTAGGGAAAAAATTCATGTGGGTCATCTTATTCATGGCTAATAATATTTTTATTAGATTCCCCTCGTTGAGAGGTGTAGGATTGATATAAATATCATCCGATTCCGACAAGTATTCATGGAGATATGAATTTATTTTGATTATGGAATTATTATCAAGCCGACCTACAACTCATGTAGGCTCAGAAGCCCAACAATCGCATCTATTCAAACACCAACATTGTGTATAAATGTAGGAGGACTTTTCCTCATTTGGACCCACTCATCTCATCACATCTCTCTCTCTCTCTACTGCGCAGAAAAGAGTCTCTTCTCTACTGTGCAGAAAAGGGTCTCTCCCTCACACATGTGAAGCCCGAAGCTGCTGAAATTGAAGCTGTAACTGTAGAAGTAAAGATTGACCTACGTGGACTAGAAGATCTCCTCATCTAAATTGCGTTGTAGGTTCATTTGAACCTCCTCTGAAAGCCGCAATTTTTGGTGGTGGAATCAAGTCAATCCGATGGAAGGTTTGCAAGATATTGACTGCCCTAGTTTAAAGCCGGAAGCTGCCGAAACTGAAGCTGCAACTGCAGAAGTAAAGTTTGACCTACGTGGACTAGAAGATCTCCTGATCTGAACTGTGTTGTAGGTTCATCTGAACCTCCTCTGGAAGCCACAACTTTTGGTGGTAGAATCAAGCCGATTTGACGGTTGATTTGTGAGATATCGCCTACCCTAGTTTGATGATGAAGCCGCTAATACTGATGCTACCGATCTAGGGTTTTCTAATGCTGATATAAATCATATTTATTGTACTATTTATCTCTGCTGAATTATTGAATATAAAAGAAGATTTGATCAAAGGGTTTCCCCACACATTGTGGGGTTTGTCCCTAGCTAGCCACCACATCTTGTGTCTCTTGTCTTGGCTTGTTTTCTGTCGATCGTTTAATGTTCTATCTGCACTTTACTTTATGTACATGTGATTGCTAATCTGAAATAACAAGAAAAGAAGTAAACTATTATAAGCATAGAACATACCATAACTTAACATGGTATCAGAGCTGAGGTGAAGACAAAGCCCGAGCAAGAGCAAGAGCAATCACTAAGGAGAAGATTGGCAAGGCTATCCTAAAAGAACAATGGGGTCCTCAACACTCTTTCCTGCCAAAGACAAGCTCCGTGAGAAAGTTGACTATCACGGATGGAAGATGTCTATCGATCTAACCCTAGAAGATCAAGGAGTGCTGGACCATGTAAGAGGCAATATTGTTGAGCCTCCATCAAATGCATTCACTGCTGCCCGGAACAAATGGAAAAACGGAGAAGTCAAAACAAAGAAGATCATCTGGGACTCTATCGACAAGCACTTGGTGGCCTACATCTCTAAACTGGACACCTCCAAGGAAATCTACGATAGACTGGTGAGTATATTTAAAGTTATGATGCAAATCAAGTTTTGTTTCTTAGAAATAAACCGAGGGAAATCAAGAAGGGTGAAGATGAGAGTATGCAAGCATACTTCTTAAGAATCACTGAGATCAAGAACAATATCCTATCTATTGGGGAGACTATTACTGATAGGGAAATGGCACTCACGACTCTTGGAGGATTACCATCCGAATGGTACATGTTCAGGACTACTCTTCTGAACAATCATGTAATTCCTGGTTTCAAGGAATTAATGGCTAGATGCATTCAAGAAGAAACAATGGTAGAAGAGCAAGAAATGTCCATGCCTAAAGGTCCTCCTGCTACCTTTTCTTCTCATGCTAAGAAAAGAAATAATTTTGGGACTAAATCAAAAGGAAAGGCTGGACTTAAGGGTGGAAGAAAAGGACGATGTTACATCTGCGATAAAGCAGGTCACTATGCAAGGGAGTGCCCTGATAGAAAGAACTCACACCGGGATAATGATCAAAATCCCTCTGATGGAAATCAAAGGAATGAAAAATTCAATAGAAAAGGTAAGAGGAGAGCTGGGAATCAAGGAAGAGGACAAGCATTCAAGAAGGCTACAAATTCCAGGATGTATTAAATGCACCTGACCTCTGAAAGAACCTAGTGTCCATCTCGGTAATGGAAGACAAAGGCTACAAGGTAACCTTTAGTGATGGCAAGGTACGTGTATCAAAAATAATGTTAAATATGCCTTTACTCTTGGGTTTCGAGTTGATTCTTTATATTAGGTCGGTGGAAGTCCGCTAGGTGTCATGTCTTGTGACACAACTCTTTAGTCTGAACTTTGGCATGAAAGTTTTTCCCACCATCATGACAAATCTCTACCTGATGTAAGACAGATGGTAACAGGGATGCCTGAATTCCAAGTAGAGAAAGAAGGTGTATGTCCAGGATGTGCCGAAGGAAAGCTCAAAAGGGGACCATTCTCCTCAAGTCAAAGCAAGACCTCCGATATATTACAACTAGACATATCTAGTATGATGCCTGTGAATTCCTTGGGAGGATATTAATATTATCTTACTTTTATAGATGACTATTCTCGAAAGACCTGGATATACTTCTTGAAAAAGAAGGATGAAGTGTTCTCTTGGTTTCGACACTTCAAAGCCCTGATCAAGAATCAAACCGAAAAGAAGATCAAGATTTTAAGAACTGATAATGGGACTGAATATGAATCTAATGAGTTCCATGATTTTTGTAAAGAGGCTAGCATCAAGAGGGAGACTACTACACCATATACTCTTAAGAAGAATGGTGTGGCGGAAGGAAGAACTGTACAATTGTGGAAGCTGTCTCTATGGGTAGATGATGTAACAATGCCTGGTGTGGAGGAACCCATGGATCTTATTTATCCACCTGAGCCTCCCTCTTCTAGGAAGAGGCCTTCATGGCTTAGGGGGATACTTGATGATGCTGAAGGACATGCTGCACCCCGAGGAACCCTCTGTGAAAGTAAGAAACCTAACAGGTATCAGGGATACTTGACCATCATGAGCACGATCATACAAAATGAGCCTCCATCATTCTCAGATGCCGTCAAGCATCAAGTATGGAAGGATGTTATGACCAAAGAATATGAGTCTATTATAGAGAATGATGTCTGGGAAATAGTTCCCAGACCCCAAGACAAGACAATTATCACTTCCAAATGGCTTTACAAGATAAAGCATGCAGCAGATGAAAGTGCGGAAAATTATAAGGCTCGTTTTGTTGCTCGTGGTTTATCCCAGAAGGAAGGTATAGACTATAATGTGATATTTGCACCTGTTGCCAGATATATGACCATCCGCTTGATCATAGCCCTTGTGGCTTCACAAGGATGGAACCTACATCAGATGGATGTCAAGACCGCGTTCTTACACGGTTCGATCAAACAAGAGGTCTATGTGGAGCAACCCGAAGGATTTGAGATTTATGATTGAAAATCTAATGTATGCAAGTTGAAGTAGGCTCTCTATGTGCTGAAGAAAGCACCCCAAGCATGGTATGAGAGGATCGGTAGCTACTTGATGAAGCTGGGATTCACTAGGAGTGAATCCGATCCTATCCTTTACTTTAAGGTTGAAGATGACAAGCCTCTCATACCGGTGTTGTATGTGGATGACCTCTTTCTAACAGGTGCAGACCCTCTCATTCTCAAATGTAAGAGGGAGTTGGCTTCTGAATTTGAAATGAAGGACCTAGGACTGATGCACTATTTACTAGGACTTGAAATGTGGCAGAAGCCAGGGGAAACTTTCCTATCTCAAGGAAAATATGTGGTGAAGATATTGGAAAGATTTGGTATGGTGGACTGCAAGCTTGTAACTATCCCGATGGAGCTTGACTTCAAGAAGTTAAGCGGTAGTGATGTTGGACCTATTTTATGAAATTCTACCGAGTATCGACAACTCGTAGGGAGCATTAATGTTCTTAGTGAACTCCCGTCTAGATATATGCTTTGCAGTCAACATGTTGAGTCAACATATGGTTGAACCCCACCACATACATTGTATTAGTGCCAAGAATCTGTTGAGATATCTTCGTGGCACTATCACTTATGGGTTAAGATACACTGCTGGAGATGTGAGACTATTTGGATACACAGATGCTGATTGGGCAGGCAATGTGGAGGACCATAAGAACACTTTCAGGTGGTTTTTCTCCTCAGGATCTGCTTCGATATCCTGGATGAGTAGGAAGCAAAAGTCGGTGGCCTTGAGCACCGCTGAAGCAGAGTATATAGCTACTAGCATGGCCTCCTGTGAGGCAGTTTGGTTGCGAAAGCTCTTTAGTGAGCTATTTGGATTTACATTGGATACCACTGTGATTCTCTGTAACAACCAGAGGTGGGATTCGATTATTGAGGAATCCCATATTCGTCGATTACTCTAGCAGATAGACATCATCTGGGATATGGTAAGTTGATGAGAAAGGAGGATCCATTGCATTAAGATGATGTACAGGTCGATACACCTTGTCAAAGCCCCGAGGAAAGATCTAATCTGTGATTTTCCCAAATGACTTGGAGTCATCAAGAAATCCTTGTACAAGGGTCCTCCATGTTGCATACATTGAGCTCTGAGAGCTCTGAGGGCTTGCAATTCTTACTGGAGCAACATACGACCACAGGGTGACTCACCCTCCCTTGGTGGTGCGCACTGGAGCAAGATGATTTGCTCTCTTGTGGGACAAGATGATTCGCTCTCTTGTGGAATAGGATGATTCGCTCTCCTGTATAACAGGATGATTAGTTCTCTTGTGAGGCTTGGATTGATGTGTTCTCCATGGCGATTGTAGCAAGATTGATGTGTTCTCCTGTGAGGCCTGGAGTGATGTGTTCTCCATGGCGATTGTAGCAAGATTGATGTGTTCTCCCGTGAGGCCTAGATTGATGTGTTCTCCATGGCGATTGTAGCAGGATTGATGTGTTCTCCTGTGAGGCCTGGATTGATGTGTTCTCCATGGCGACCTTGATTGATGTGTTCTCCATGGCAATTGTAGCAGGATTTATGTGTTCTCCTGTGAGGACAGGATTGATTAGTTCTCTTATCGAGGCATCCTACCCATGTAGTCTGGGACTCATGGGAAGCACCTCTCATCTGATCAATGAGCAGGGAAATGAAGTTAGGGACCATAGTAGTATTGATGGATGCATCGTTGTATCTACCATACTCCCTACGCTAGGATGACCTCCATTGATC
>APFE030846628.1:20637-33188 GCA_000404065.3 Pinus taeda
CACTGGTTCGGACATGAGCTCGTGCTTCTCCTTTAAGAGGAGCTTTCCCAGAGTATAAATGCAACAGTTGGATTTATCCTACCACAAGATAAGCTACTTGTTTGGTTTTGCTGTCTTGGAGAGTTAATTACTCTCCTACTCCAAGGCACTAGCCTCATCTATATTGGTGTTTCAGAGCCCTAGAAATGTAAAAATTACTAGATGAATTTTAATTAAGCGCTGTATTATTAAGGCTGTTATTACTCAAAAGGGGTAAATGGATATGAAACCAATGGTGTTATGACCCGACCCAAAACTGAATGCAATCGAATATGATAATGTGATCTTTTAAGTTCGATGAATCCTAACTAAAGTAAGGATAGAGTTTCCATTCACTTCCAACAACGCAGAAAATTGATCACTAAGAGAAAAATATAACAAATTCTCTAATGCACTAATTTTATCAAGAAAAACTAATGCAAATCAGTTCCAAAACACATTTTATTTTATTTTATTTTTTTTGTGTAAATTCAAATCAAAGAAAACTGATCTAAATCTACGATTGATTTTTCAGAATGTAAACTATGCAATTGTAATCTACGCACAATTCACTTGAAAAGTATGAAACTATGCACATTTTTCATTCATATTCCGAAAAGGAGAATTCTAATTATGCAAATGTGATCTATACAAGAGAATTCTCAAACACAAGATGATTCTAATGTAATCTAAGAACCAATCAAGTGCAAGTCGAGAAAATTGGGTGAGAGTTCCAAAGATCAAAAAATAAAAACATTGAAAGGTGATTAACACTCATACACAATTTAGTCCCCCTCGGCGAATGAGGGGGAATTTTTTTTGCAAAAACAAGAGCAAAAAGATGCAAAATTGTGAAAAGACTGAGACAAACCTCCAATTAATGACCAAAGGAAATCAAATTTAGAATTTCTCAAAAAGAGACTCAAAACACCCAATTGATAAAAGCTTAAACAGGAATGCCAATGAAACTAGCCAAGATGAAAGCTTCTGACAGGTAACCAGTGGATCTGGGCAGCAATAAATAAACTATAAACAAAATCTAATGGGTAAAAATAAAAAATTGAAATTTTCTAAGCATTTGACAGGGGTACACAGGCAGCCTGTTGGCACAGGTGCGGCCACACTCTGTGTACAAAGCAAAAGTGCGTACTAGTACGCACTATATTTAACGCAGAGGGTGTGTACTGCTCTCAAAATCAAGAAAAATAAAAACTAACTCAACCCTAAGCTATTCCACCCAAATTCACAATCAATCAGTCAAAAACTAGAAATAAATCAGAGTTTCTCAAATCAAAGTATCAACAAAGGAAAAATCAATCACATCAATGGATTCCCCAGCGGAGTCGCCAATTTGTCATGCGGAAAGAGTTATTTTTGCGGACAAACCTAAACTCCCTAGGAGTCTAAGACTCTCTAGTGACAAACAAACCAAACAAGAGCAATCCTTCTCTAAACATACATTATTCTATGAGAAACCAAGTGTTTTATGATCTTACCTTAGGTCCAATGCTTGTTGTAGCAGTCCAGCCTTGCTGATGCAGATGAGCTCCTCCTTCACTTTAAGACCTGCATACACTAACAAGACAAACGATTACATAACACCTGAATATTTCATAAAACAAATCATATTCATCATATAGACCAAGGAGTACATGAAATAATTCATTAACCACAAATCATTGAGAAGAATGGACTTATTTGTATTAAGGAAACAAAAAAGGAACCATTACAACCTGAGCCTTGGTGTTGTGCAAGTTCCTCCCAGGGTCCAACAAGAGATTTCCTCTACTTTGACAAGCTCACGCACTCCCAATATGGCAACAAGAAAGGATGGTAATCTCTCCTCACGAGTTAACAATGGAAGTCCTAATTCCAGCAGCATTTACCCTTTGGAATGTTCAACTTTTAACTCTTTTCTCCTCTCGCCCAATGCCTGTATTTATAGTGTTCTAGAGGAAGTTATTCAGTTCCAACATCAATGGGATACTCCCTCTTTTGGATGGGGTAGCTCCTCTCTTGATGGGATAAGTTCCTCTATCATAGGGATGCATGAACCATCTGGAGGCGCTCAATACACGTCAAACACTCTTCTAGAAGGCTCTAGAAGTGACCACAAGTAACTTTTTTAAGATGAAACTCGCGCCTTTTGACCTTTACAGGGGTACGCACCAATCCTTTGGCTTACAGAGCGTACAAGTATGCAGGTACATTGTGTTTGGAGTGCGTACACGCAGGCAAGGTAGAGAGAACCTGCGTACCCAGAGATAAACATGTTTTTAAGTGACTTTCTCTCTTTTTGAAGTTTGACATGAAGAGCAGAGGTATGAGGCTTGACAAGGAGGATAATATGACTATTGATGGAGCCATATTAACTGCAGATAGTCATGGTGACAAATTTCAGTGTAACAGGAAGCATCCCCATTCAGTCGTGAAGGTTGTCTTACTTCTATCCTCTGGCATGATCTTGATCTGATGATACTTAGAGAACTGATCAATGAACGAATATGCTTCTTGGCCACCAACATTATCCAAGGCCTCATCGGTTAATGGGGTTGGGAAGGGATCATACACGCATGCATCATTCAACTTCCTTAGGTCTATGCATATCCTTATTTCTTCCCTCTGCTTCTTTTCCTGAGCCACTATTGGGCTTACCCAATCAGATTCTTCCACTGGTTCAATAATACTCACCGCAAGCATCTTATCTAACTCAACATGGACCCTTTCCTTATAATTCGGGTTGAGGTGGTAAGGTCTTTGTTTCATAGGTTTCACGTCCATATTTGGGGTGATCTTCATGACACCCAGGTCTCCTATTATTCCTTTCAGATCGAAAAGCTTTTTTGGGAATAAGTCCTGATATTCACGGAGCAGTTCGGCGACCTTATCTACTGTCGTGTTGTCCCAATAGTCCCCAGTCTTTGCAAACTTTGGTTCTACCTCCATGCTAATGTTCACCTGCTTGGTCTTGAGCGGCTTAGTTATGTTTGGATTCTCTAGCTATGGTCCTTAAAATTTGTGGTGACCTTCAGTCTCTAGGATATTAATCTTTCTCGTGTCTTCGTCTTCTTCTTCTGTTGTTACATTGTAACACTCTAGCACGTGGCTCAGCTGGGTAGTCCAATCAGATTGAATCAATTCTAGAGGATCTTGCGGTATCCTAAAGATGGCTGTCTTAACCTCTTACAATGCTTCATCGATGGATTCAAATCCATCCTCAAAACTGAACGTCATCAGAAATCCTTGGCGTAAAATATCCCATTATTCAGTGCCATGATGAAGTTCTATCTCCAAGTATCAATTCATTGGTATAACCTCCAATGTATGACAAAACAGTTGGACCCACTTCGACTGAGGCTTCACTCCATATGCTTCAATACATTTGGATAAATGATTGCATGGATAATTCCTCCTATCATACTTTTCTGTTAGTCGTACCTTCAGGTGGCCAAAGCATATCCTCATTATCCTTTTATATTCGCGCTAGTCCTCGAAACTGTCCTTGTGTGTACCCCACCATCTTGCAGGTGTAGCACACAGCGCCTAATCTAATTCTTGGAAGTGATGCTTCTCGAGCACTTTCCTTTTGAATGCATCCAAAAAGAGATCAACATTAGTTAGTCTGTCATAGCGAGGAAAATTTCTTACCTTTGATGATACGCAGTGCAGTGACATGGTCATTTTATTACATCACAATGTAGATACTTCATGCAACCGGTTCTACGGTGCTCTAGTTCTTCGTCATAATCTGATGTGCAAGAGCTCTCGTGGTCCCATACAATATGTCTGTCTGTTTTTGGATTCACCCAATCCTAGTCTCACACCATTATCTTGTAAATTTGGTCCAAATCGTTATCACTTTCATAATCACGGACCCATTCTATGTAGCGCAGTCCTTCTGCGAGATCTAGTGGCACAACTATGCGGAGCAATTTATTTTCAAATATCATCTTTGGCTTCTTCAGGTTGATTACCCATTCATGTTAGTGGCCCAATCAATCCCAAGTAGTATGGGGTAGGGATTTCTATCATCCACAATCTCTATTACTTCAAAATCCGACAATGCACTCACACCTTCGTTGTCAACTGTTACCCCCTGCAGCCTCCCCATTGGGATGATTTTCTATTGATTCGCCATCTTTAACTAGATCAGAGACCACTGGAGCATAGGTCTCCCCATTCTTTCCCATGTTTGTTTTGGAAAAACATTCACGTCGGACCCTAGATCCAAGATAACTTGGTCCATTTCGTATTCCCCTATTTGCGTGGTGAGTCTCATCTCACGTCCAATCCTCGCCTTATGATTAACAAGCTTTCTGACTACATGCGGTTCACCAATAGTGATGTCCTTGCCAACACACTGATTGATCAGTTCCTCCAGTCCCTTCACAGCCTTACTATCGCGGAGTAGTTTCATGCTGGTCTCCAAGAACGTGGTAATCATGGATGGGTCCATTTCTTTAATTGGTTTCTCCTGACCTCCTGAGGTAGAGGCATTAGTGAAAATTTTCTTTGCTTCCATAAATTTTTCTTTTGCATGTTCTAGATCAAACCTGGTGTCTTTTTCCAGTTCTTTAAAACCTACTCACCCTCTGCAGGTTGCTTCCTTTATCCTCACCAGTCGTCGTTCCACTCCGTAGCATAATGTTTACCTTAGGGTCTTGCTCATGAGGCTCAGCCCTCATCATCTATAGGTTTTGAGTCGATTGTAGAGGTTGTGGCCCATTCTCGTGAATCTTAGCCAATAATATAGGGCAATCCTCAGTTGCATGGTCAAACTGAGTACAATAGTGGCATGATAGTTGCATTGGATTTGGGTAGTCTCTCGCGTAGTGTCCTAGTCCTACACAATTGTAACAAATAATCTTCCCTCGGCCTCGGCCACACCACTGATACTCACCTCGTGCTTCCTCAATATCTTGGTCCAAAGGTTTCTTTTCTGCCTGCACCTTGTATGCAGGTGTCCTGTCCATCATTAATTCATAACTATGGAAATTGCACTCGTCATGACCTATTGATTGATAGAAATTTCAAAAGAGTTGTTGCTGTGTCTGTATGAATTTTTGCAGTAGATGGCAATTGTTGGTTGCATGTTTCCCAGCATATAGCACACCATAGCACGGGCCCTGTACTTGGCCCTGCTGCAGTCTCCAGCCTTAGAGGTATTGGTCCCCTTGCTGCAACATAGTTCACGAAGACCAGACAATGATCCTTGTCATGCCCTTGACCTTTGTATTTTAGTCACTAGACTTCTTCGTGCACCTCTAACTGAGTTGTTTTGTCTTTCTTCATACTTTGCAGTTCGAGGAAAAGGTTCTACAACTGCACGTGAATCCATTGAACCCCCAGATTAGAATCCTTCATTGGTGTCTAGTGCAGTCTCATCATGATTTCTAGAGCTTCTTCCTGGGTCCCAATATTTTGTTGTGATAGCACAACCCTTAGGTGGGGTAGGAGCGAGGCCACAAACCATTCACGATGCTGCCCATTAGTTACGTTCATGTTGGCTTCATGGATCATATACTTCAATATTTGATCCAAATCCTAGGGCATCTCCCTAGGCTTCATCATGATCTCCTTGAATCCCACAATGGATTTCACTTGAGACTTAGGCCTACTAAATGCCCTATTCAATGTAGTCTGGATATCTGCCAATGTGGATGTCGGGTCATCAGTGTTGTAATTAATGTACCACGTTAGTGCGCGGTCTTGTAAAGCACTAACCAACATTGCTTTCTTCATTTGATTGTCTATGATACCCTGAGCTTCCCATACAGCCTTTGCGGTGAACCAAAACTGGTCCGGATCTTCATTTCCTACACCCTTAAATACATGTAGCTTTACCGAGTTCGCCATGTTGAACAGTGGTGGGGGTGGAGGCGGTGTAGGTGATGGGGTAAGTGGTGGAGGTGAGGATGGAGGCGGTGTGGATGGATGGGATGAGGATGGAGGTGGTGTAGGTATTCACGGGAACCTATGCTACTCCTTCATCATCACTCAAAGGAGGCTCAATCAACGGGCTATACTCAAGACCTTTTCTTCCTCCATCCCTAAAATACATTCAACTTCACGTAGCTCCAAACATCAAGGTAACTGCATGACCCGCTTTTCACACAAGAGCATCTTAATCCAAGTATTTAGTGATTTAAAATACTTACCTCGCGGCCCCTTGAAGAAGTGGCACATTGCTTCGCTGCAGCTGACCGAAGTATTAATTGTAAACTCTATCACAAACTCTCCTATGATACAGTCAAGCCAATGATCGACAGCATGTGAGATATTACCTTCAGAGGCTTCCAATTTCCTTACTAACTCCAGGGTCCAGACAATTGGACCATCAAGCCTCCATCTTCCCTACTCGTCTGGCAACTTCGCGATCCACTCGTATAATTCAACTGGGAAAGAACAAAAGAAGATTTCATGAATTTATGTGTACAGATATTTGTCCAACCGCTTTTCCTTTGTCAATTACAGATTCTTGTTCTCTTGTGCCGTGAATTTGTGGATCTTTCAATCCAACCAATTTTTAATCTTTGTCTTAGTTGGATTCTAGTGATGCCACATCACACATCTCGTTATGTAGATCCCAGTCCCGACAACAGAACCATTTGTTGGCTTGATGGGCCCTGACATAGGTTCAACATTTAGTCAGCCAAGCAAATCCCTACACTACTAGCCCTTTTGGCATCAATCTGCGGAGCGCGGACTGAAGTCTCACCCGAGGCAGTATGGGGGGATGCAGGAACCAAGTTTCTGCACCCTGAGATGTTATGATGTCGATTTTATACCTTAACCATGCCTTCATGTAGATCGATAAGCCTTTAGGGCTTATCAATTTACTTATCTATTAGTTTTTAGGACCTTCATGAAGGTATGCAATCGTCCTTTGCATAACTCTAACAAGCGATCTCGGCACTTACGTGCCTCTGTAATTACTTTTTTGTATAGTTCTCCGAATTATCTTAAGTGTTCACCAATTCTATCATGCAATTTAGATTATCTTTGCGTAAACATATATCTCTACTTGCGTTCATATAACAAAGGAAAACATATAGATCCGCACATCAATTTAGAAATAAAACATAAACCCAGTACTTACATAACATAATCGCACACAATTGACAGAAGTAAAATACACAACAATTTTAGAATACTCTTCTTTATTAATGATCTAGATGTTCAGTATATACTCTGACTACCTTGCACACACAACAACAAGGGTCTGCGCACTTAGCTACAGAGCCTTCTTCCTACACTGAGACTCTCGCTCTTATCCCCTTACCAACTCATCAATGAATCAACTTAACTTAACTGAACTCACGAAAAACTCCTCTAAGACCTCCTTTTTATACAATCCGATGGCCTGCGGACCAAGGGCGAATCTCTGCAAGCCGACACAACCTATCTAGACTAAGGGCAGAAACTCTTTTTGACTCTTTTACCTTTACACTCCACGACCACAAAATGTGGAGACTTTACATTTCTTTATACAAAATTCGGGCCTTTTGCCCCAAAACTTGGGTTTTCAACCCCAAAAGTGACCCCAGGGGATCCGTTCCCAACAACCTATGCCTGGCTGGACAACAAGTGGAGCAAGGGATGCTTCACATTAATCAGGATGGCTTGGGATCCTAATATCAAGGGATTACTTCACGATAGGACAATGTAGAGATCGAGATTAACTCAATGGCATATTTGGGACCCTAGTATTGTTGGTGGTGATCAACAGCTAGAGAGAATGCTTGTTTGAGCATTGATTGAGGATAATACATTTTTGGTGGGGAGGACTATCATGTCCCCAATTAGAAATTTTGTTAAGGAAATTATCAATTTTGTAATTTTGGTGATTAATATGGTATTAGATAAATAAAACTTAAGAGAAACGAGTTGTGGAGATGTTAAGTAATTTTTTGGAAAAAGGAAAGGTTAGGATTTAGGAAAAGAAGAAAATTAAAGTGAAGATAAGTTGCGGAGGTTACCAAAAAGGGAAATCAAACCATGGTATCAAATCATAGTGTGAGAGAAATAGAACGACGGTATGAGGAAGGGAAAGCAACAATAAAAGGAAGGCTAGAGCCTCATTTTAATAATTCTATTTTGGTATTTCATTCCTGATTTTGGAGGGTTTACTTAAGCTACTTAGCCAAGTCAATGAGTGTTATTTATCACAAGGAATTTCCAAGTAAGAATTCCAAAGTTTCTTTAATGAACTTCGAGTGTCACTCTTTAAGATAATTTGCGAGCATAATTTGGTATTTGGAGGGTCGAATTGCAAATATATTTCAGCTTGTGCAGGTTATGGGAAGAAGCAGTTGTGGAATTCATGGCATTTTGGAGAGATAACATTTGGTGGATCTCGAGGCTAATAATTTGCAAAAGGTTTCATTTGTGGAGGATGAGTTTCCTTGGAGATTTTCGGAGGCGAAGAACACTGCTATTAGGATGGCTGAATTTTTTTCATTAGGTCCTGCACAAGGGTTTTTTGGGCCATCTACAACACATAGATTGAGGTGGATATTTTGTGCAAGACTTGAGCTGAGATTTCTTGTTATTTTCTAGAGAAATTTTGTAGACGAAATTTTAGCAGCTAAGGGAGGAAATTAGAGCTAATTTGTAGTAGATATTATTGGTAGGACACATAACCCATTTTCTAGGAATGTTGTCTGAATTTGGGTATTTCCAGATCAGCTGGAATTAGCCCAAAATATTTCTTGGTTTTATGAGCAGAGGCCCCAATTAATTTGGTAGAATTTTCTTAGCACCTTTGAGGGCCAAAAGAAAGGGTTGAAGTCAGCCAGCAACAACAATATTTCAAGAGCAGGGCACAATTATTTTGGGATGACATTCTACCACTTGGGTCTATGAGTTTTTTTTCTGGATTTTTTTATTTGGGGTGTGAGGAGCCTTCCTCTAATTTTTCATAATTTTTGGAGCATTTTTTAGGATTCATTTCACAAATTTCCTCCAGTAGTAGCAGTAACAGCCAAAATTTCTAAGCAGTGAATTTGGATAGATTGAGCCATTTCAACTGGAGTTTTTACTTACATTCTCACATGGGTATTGCATGCTTGTAGTAGCAAGCCCAAGTTCTATCATATCACTCCATTTTAATAAGTTCCAACTTAAAATTTAATAAAATGGCTCAACACTTTGCCCCATTTCATTGTTGTAGTTAGTGCATGTTTTGGTAATTACTGTTAATTTTCCAATTAGGAACATTGCAATCTTCAAGAAATGAGAACAAAAGCTCCAAGGAAGAAACTAAAAGAAATCATGATGATGATTCCAATAACACCCACTACAAGGATCAATAATGGATTGGACCTTCTCCAAGGAAAAGTATCTTCAGAAGGTCATCCTACTCTCCCAGGAATGAAAATATCTTTCTTGGTCATTGTTACTCTTGCGAAAATTTAGGGCATAAAGTAATTCCATGTAAAATCAATTCAAGATGCAATTATGCAAGGAGAAGGAATGATTACAGATTTAGATCTAGAAATGTCCATGGATTTATCAACATAAACTAGAATCCATTTGAACCATTGATGAATCAAAACATTGTATGCTACAAGTGTAATAATATTTTTCATAAGGCACAAGATTGCAGGCTTGTGAAAGAGAATGCTCCATTCATGCAAAAAAAGAATCCAATGATGACATGGGAGAAGAGAAAGAAGGAAAATTTCAATCTAGCATTGATCATTGAAGATAAAGAAGATGAATGGTACATAAACAATAGATGCTTGACACACATGATTAGAGATCAAAATAATTTTCTTAGCCTAAAAGAAAAAGGTGTCAATGTTGTGTTTGGAGATAACTCTTATGTCAAGATACTTGGAAAAGGTGTATCAAGTCTTGGAAGCAAACATATGAAAGTACAAAATGTTTTGTGTGATCAAGGGTTCTCTTGTTTGACTCCCGGAAGTGAGAAATCAGAGAAGAAGACTCAAGAAGATTGGTTGCAACAACTACAAGAAGACCAAACAACATATGCGTTCTAGACCAAGGAGAGAGAAATAAAATTGCAATGAAGCAAAGGAGTCGAAATCACAACAAAGAAGGAAAGGAAAAGAAGACAAAAGTAGTTTTGAGTGCCATATGTTCAAAGGGAGAAGCCCCAAATACACAAGTCACCCTTTTTCATTGATGTCAAAAAGGGGAGAGAAAATGAAGTGTAGCATGGAGACGTAGGAAGCGAAGCATGGAGACAAGGGCAACATAAGTGTTGACATCAATAACAAATGCAAAGATTGTTGGATGGAATTTTTCTTGATGTCAAAGGGTGAATGTGTCATTGTTGAGTAATCTTGTTATTGATTCCAAAGCCATAAAATTAGAGATGATTACCTAGCGTTGGGATGATCAAAGCATGTGATAATATTTCAAGAAGCCCTAAAGAGAAAATGGGTTTAAGCCCTCAAATGCAAATTTGAAAGTCAAAAATAAAATCAAGGGAAAGGTGGTCAAAGCCAAATAAACTTCAAGGAAGGACTATATGTTCATGTAGCTCTCATTCTGACCTTTCCAATGGTATATGGAACTCCCTATAGCTCCTCAAAGTTGAAGAGAAATTATTTTTAGATTTTTGATGCCCCAATTGGATACCATACCTGTGAATGCATATTTACTCCATTTACCTATCTAAAATGGAAGCTTAACATACGTGGTTGGAAAGCTTATTCTGAGGCCTTTCCAATGGTATATCACACTCCCTCTAACTCCTCATGTTTCAAGAGAAATAAGTTTTTGAATATTCAATATACATTTTACTAGTTTCACAAGCCAATATATCCAATGGACAACTTAGCCCAATCTAGACCCCTAATGAACTATATATATGCATGAGGAAGAGGCATTTTAGCAATTTTCTCAAGGAAAATTCAGATATGTTGAAACGATTCAAGAAAATAAGTGTTCCCGACGTTCATATATCATGAACTAGAAGTGAGAAGAGGATGGATTTGGGAGGCTATCTCTGGAAGGACTTTCGATAAAATTCTAAATGATTTTGGTACAATTTATGAATTTATTTTTGGCATCGTTCATGTATAAGTTTGGAGCAGATATTGAATTTACTATTGTAGAAGTTTGGAGTAGATATTGAAGTTATTCTTATAGAATTTTAGAGCATATCCTGAAGTTATTCTTGTAGCAGTTTGGAGCAGATCTTGAAGTTATTCTTATATAATTTTGGAGCATATCTTGAAGTTATTATCTTAGAAGTTTGGAGTTGTTCCTAAAGTTATTCTTGTAGAAGTCTTGAAGTAGATCCAAGTTACCTTTTGAGGAAGATCAACAATGTTTTTAGAGGCAAAGTTTCTAATGGAGATCCAAGCTATTAAAACCATAATTTGAGGTCTATTCTAAGGCATATCTAAAGCATATGATTGAAAGTATGAATTAGAATCTATTTTGTTGCATTGGAAGTTAGAGTTACAATGATATACTTATTGGAGCAAATACGAAGTGGAATATGTTTAGGTAGAGATAACAATGATTGTATATTGTTGTATTTGGGTCACTATCCTTAGTACGGGAGCCCAAGAGTTTTCTCTTTTTTATTATTATTTAGGGTGGTAGGGTGGTGTTAGGGAAGGAAGTTGTAGCTTACTTCAGGAGGTTGTCACCTCCTTTAATTGGGAGCTGATAAATATGAGGTTGAAGCCCTTTCAGTTGTAGCTAGTGTACTGGAAGGTGTAGCTTCCCTCAAATAAATAAATACAATAAATAAATATATATATTAATATTATATATTATATATTATATATATATATAATATATATATATATATTATATAATATATATATATATATATATATTATATAATAT
The DNA here is from genome assembly GCA_000404065.3 of Pinus taeda. Lineage (NCBI taxonomy): Eukaryota > Viridiplantae > Streptophyta > Pinopsida > Pinales > Pinaceae > Pinus > Pinus taeda. The sequence continues at coordinate 32,488 of APFE030846628.1, forward strand.
AACTATATTTAAAATAATATATATATATATATTATATCTATATATTAATTATTTCTTTATGTGATGTTGTTAATGTTTTTTATATAAATTGTAAGAAAAAGTGAATACCGATCCACCCCTTAGTATTTCCAACAAAAAATTAATCATTAATAAATTAATTAATTGTACTTGAACATTTTGTCAATATATTAAGAATCTAAATGCCTAATTAATATATAATTTTTTTTTTTCAAAGTAAAGAAATGTGAACAAAAATATATTAATATTAGAATGAGGCTTAATTAATTAATTGTATTTGAGCATTTTGTTAATTGGGTTTTATGTAAAGTGTGAAAGTGTGTGTGTGGGGTTTTATGTAAAGTGTGTGTGTGTGCGTGTGTGTGTGCGCGCGCGTGCGCGTGCGCGTGCGCGTGTGCGTGTGTGTGTGTGTGTTTTATAGAAAAGAAGTTGTTTATTTAGCTTTGAGGGTTTAGTTTAGTTGGTCAAGTCCTCGTTAAAGTACCTCTACTATTGTGAGGTCAGGGTTTGTGGTTGAGTTCGATAGGGAGTGATCCTTTTGTGTAGATATGCTTGGTACAAATATTTCGTGGACGTAGTGGTCGTCAATCTTGGAAGGCCGTGAACCACATAGAAAAAATATAAAAACAAAGAAGAAAAAAGAAAAATAATTGTTTATTTAACATTATATGAAATAATTAAAA